>OU696590.1:1392500-1397500 GCA_916048095.2 Sacculina carcini
AGCCCAACGTGCAGGGCGCGCGCTGCGATCGCTGTATGCCTGCCCACTACTCGCTGGGCGGCAGTCAACAGCTCGGATGTGTGCCGTGCCAGTGCGACGCCGGCGGAGCGTACAGCTTCGACTGTGACGTCATCAGTGGCCAGTGCAGGTCGGCCTGCTGTCATTCCCCACTGGATGGACGGGGGGCATTATGTTTGGGCATTATGTTATGGGCATTATGGGGGGATGTTTTGCCCAAGTTATATAGCCTACATACTTGACGCACGCTTTGTGCACGAAAGGTCCTGAGTTCGATTCCCTGGCGAGGTGAAACGGTTGGGTTTGTTTCTTACATATGAAGCCGAATTGCCGCTGGGCGAAGTCGTGCAGTTTCTTGTCTGACTGCGAGATAACCCATGTGTGTGGCGGCCGGACCTGCGTTATATAGCGTACATAGAAACTCTGTATTTACTGGAATATTTCCCCATTTTTTGTAGAGCTTTGAGTGATGTGTGTGTGTGTGTGTAATTGAGGTATGTGTGTGTGTGTGTGTGTGTGTGTGTATGTGTGTGTGTGTAATTGAGGTATGTGTGTGTTGTAATTGACTGGGCATAAAATGGTTGAGGGTTCCATGCAATTGACCAACTGAGTCAACTTTGAACACTAATACATGATGGCTGTCATTCCCCTAAGCCTCGACACAAATCTACGTCCTTGTATCAGGTTGGTGTTTGTGTTTGTGTCCGCACAGATGTCGCCCCAATTTGACGGGTCGCACGTGTAGTCAGCCCAAAGAGAACTATTTTGGCGGCACGCTCGATTTTCTCGTCTATGAAGCCGAACAGGCCGAACCGGACGAGGTAATTTTCTGCTCACTTATATTGCCAGCTTATTTCCTATTAGTACAAGTGGTTTATAAATAATCAAAATAAGTCAATAATTAATTAAGTAATTTTATGATAAATAGTAATATATATTAATAATTTAAAATGCAAAAGTGTTTTTGTTGTTGAAATTCTTGTCTATTTTTGAAGAGATGTATGTGTGTGTGTGTCAGCGATCGTTGGTGGAAATACGAGAACCGTCTCGTGACGGACGAGTTGACGACTGGACGGGTGACGGAGTTGTGCGCGTGGGTGACGGCTCTCAACTGCGTTTCTTCGTCGACAACATCGTCACCAATCTGCTGTACGATGTAGTTGTGCGCTACGAACTGAAGGTGCGTCGCTTTTGTCTATTTGTTGGCGCTGGTTTTGAACGTTTTTGTTTGAACGTGTCAACGACAGCCCATAATCACTGGCGGATCTAGGAGGGGGGCTCGAAGCCCCCTCCCCAGAATGTTTTCATTAACTCGTCATAACCAGGAGGTTCACTAAAAGAGGTCAAGAAAAATATTAATCTGTAGAAGTTGTTGATATATAAGCATTAACGCAAAACATATTCGCACATTATTCTGTGTGTAAATGTGTGTATATATAATTGAAAAATGCCCCAAGTCATGACCTTCACTCGCTACCTAGTCACTTATACATAATTCAGCCCCCCCCCCATATTGCACCCTGGATCCGCTACTGAATATAGGCAAGATTTATCGAATACACCTTGGGTAAGAATTTGTCGAGTGTTGAATTTCCTGTGATCACTTATCAGCAAATGATATATTGTAGAAAACAAAAAGTTAAAACTGTAGTTATAGACAGGCGCGCGTGCGTATCACTGCCCCACGCGCGCCTACAAGACGTCACTCCTACAACACTTCCCACGTGACTCCACGCTCACACCGTCACCCACGGAAGCACATACAGACACACAGACACACACACGCGCGCACAGACTTCACACCCACCGCAAC
Organism: Sacculina carcini; assembly: GCA_916048095.2. Taxonomy (NCBI): domain Eukaryota; kingdom Metazoa; phylum Arthropoda; class Thecostraca; family Sacculinidae; genus Sacculina; species Sacculina carcini. The sequence goes on from OU696590.1 coordinate 1,394,332, forward strand.
AACCAATCAGCGGCGAGCCGGTCACTCGCTCGCCGCCGCGGGGCACGAACACTTGACAAACACATATACACACACAGACACAACTATACACACTTTCCCTCTCGCACCATACACAATCACACAACACATATATATAACATTCAACTTCAGCCATCTAACAGATAATTAATTATAATATAGTAGAAATGAAGTAGTTGGATCAATTACAATAAATATTAATTATTATTTTAGTTGATCAAAAGTGTTGTGCTGAATCACTCCTACTCCATCTCTTAAGTCCACTATTCATGTCAGTATACAAAATATAACAAACTATGCTTTACTCAATTTTCAATAGTGAATGTCAATTCGAGGCTGGAGACATAATTCAGCCCCCCGCATATTGCACTCTGAATCCGCCACTGTCTTTAATATGTGGCCTTATAACGGTTATTAATATAATATATCATTGTAATAGTCTTGTAATAATATTATAAGTCTATAGTAAGTGGTCCCTAATTCAAGGATCGCTATGCGTTTTATTGTGTCTCTAAGCGTTCGTAGAAAATAATTCCAATTTGTCATTGAAGTATATTTTAATTATGCAGAGTAAAAATTTATAATGCATGATACTTAGTCCTTGGACTCCAAGCAGATTACGATTAAGTTATAATACAGATTTAATCGAAGTACACCATGAATGATTTAATATATGATTTAGGTTTATTTATGCTCTTATCGTTATCGGCACGCTGCACACACTTGCACGAACATATCTGAGCCTGTATGTATGTGTATGTATGTATATATATATATGTGTGTGTGTGTGTGTTCAAGTTCAGTGTCCCTTTATAGCAATTAATGATTTAATACCACATTACTTCCCGTCGAGTTATATAGCTTTCACACATGGACACACAGTTTATCAACACTGCTCAAATAGAGACGACACAAAACATGATACATGTGAGTGTGTGTGTGTGTGTGTGTGTATGTGTGCCTGTGTGTATGTATATGTGTGTGTGTGTGTGTGTGTGCGTTAGTCGGACGAGGTGTGGGACGGAGTGTTGGTTACTATTGTGCGCGACTCTGATGATCCTGTCGACCCGGACGGCTTGTGTGCCAGTATCGGTCTGTCCCAGGAGACTCGCCAGCTGACTCTACAATCAGGTGTTTGAGAGAGAGAGAGAGAGAGAGAGAGATGGTTGAGCTTTTGGATTTTACTTGGCTTGTGTGTGCTATCACATACTAACCAAGCTCGTTTTTCTCAAACTACCGTTAACTTTTGGTACATGGGGCCACCGCAAGGTGGAAATAGTGCACATGCACTCTTCCCCCATGCTACTGGATTTGCCTGTAATTAATAAATAATAATAGAGTGTAACGACAGCGTATTTTTGGGTGGTGGTTGGTAATCGGTGGGGAATTTCCTACTGGTAACAATGATTTGCCATCGGTCATAGGCATGTATTGCGCATGTTTTGTGTTATCATTCATCAAACAGCAGCCTCACGATTATCGAGCGCAATTTTTCAGGGAATGTGGACTTCCACGTGTCCATTTCCCGTCCATGTCCATTTTTGAATGTCCATTTTCCGGCCAAATTCTGAAAATACATAAATTTTCATTAATAATATTTATAATAAGTATGAAATATACATTAATAAATATTAAATATACAATACAATTACAATACAAATACATACACAAAATAAATGTAAATACAATTACAAATACATTATACAATTATAAATATTATGAATAAATATTAATAATACATTTATTTCTCTTTGGACTGAGCTTTTATTTATTTTAGAGTTAATATTTCAGTTTATATTTAGGATTTTTACGAGGGCTTTAAAGACCTTTGACATCTGGCGCGCTACAAATTTGATGCAAATGTGCTGTATGTGTGTGTGTGTGTGTGTGTGTGTGTGTGTGTGTGTGTGTGTGTGTGTGTGTGTGTGTATTGTAATCACAAAATTCGCTTTTCATTGCATTAAACATAACAGCATACCTGTATAAATGAATACACTCTCAATCATGTGGACGCATTCATACACATACCAAAGTCTTTTCCGTATAAGCTCCATTTGAACGGCATATCTAATAGAACATCAATATTATTAATTATTCTCTCTTAGCAATATATATGACTGATTGATTTTCATTAGTGAATTGTTTATTTATGCCTTTTGTTAAATATATTTGCACACGCTATCTGTTTCTTTTTTCATCCTTAAAGTTCAGCGTATCTTCTCAAAGAATTCTGACTATCTATAGTTGAAAAATAGAGCGAGACCTAATGGTCCCTCGAAAGGTTCTACGGGAGAAGGTATGAAAAATAGAACTGAGTGTCTGTATGTCTGTGTGTGTGCGCGTGTGTGTGTAAATAAAAGTAAAGTAAATGGCATGTATTGCACTCCTTGTAAAAGGCTTTTCAGTACAAAATAGAACATTAAATAAACCACCGCACGTATACACACACTAACACACACTCTCACACACTCACACACACACACACCCACTCACACACACACACACCCACTCACACGCACACACACTCAATAAGTGATAGTCACACACACACACAAGTCACACATACACACACAGAATAAGTGAGCGTTCAGGGGAGCCGCGAGAGACGGCCTGGCTTCGACAGCGAATAAGCCTGGCCGTCATTCGTGGCAACGCCGCCTCCATTGTTTTATAGTAGTATTGTGAATATGTGTACGTGTTTGTAAATATATTTGTGTGCACACACTCAAACACACACATACACACACTCAAGCACACACATACATACATACAATCATTCAAACACATTGTAACACATTCATACATACATACGATCATTCAAACACATTGTAACACATTCATGACGCACAGAGTAATGAGAGTAATGGGAAAGTGTGTGTGTTTGCGTGTGTGTGTGTGTGTATGTGTGTGTGTGTGTGTGTGTGTTTTCTCCGTAAGCCCTCGTACTTATTTGAACTTCTATCCTTCAAGAAATCTACTCGTACACTTAGGTAATCTGATGATTCTCGTCTCTTACTGGAACCTGCTTTTCCTTCTAGACATACTCACTATAATCGTTGTTTCTCTATCTTAGGACCCCGTATTTACAATAAGCTCTCCCCAACACTACGTTCTATCAATTCTATCCCTGTCTTCAAAAAACACTCAAAGA
>OU696590.1:1402500-1410000 GCA_916048095.2 Sacculina carcini
ACGAGTAATAGCTACAGAAATCACACTATGCCAGAATATGTGCCATGTGTATGCATGCTTGTGTATTTGTATATGTTCGTGTGTGTGTGTGTGTGTGTGTGTGTGTGTGTGTGTGTATTTGTCAATGATCTTACATGTGTGTGTGTGTGTGTGTATGTGTGTGTGCATGTTTGTGTATTTTCTATGTTCGTGTGTGTGTGCGTGTGTGTGTATTTGTCAATGATCGTACATGTGTGTGTGTATATATATTTGTGTATGTGTGTGTGTGTGTGCATGTTTGTCTATGTGTGTGTTTGTATGTGTGTGTACGCATATGTGTGTATTTATCAATGATCGTGTGTACATGTGTGTGTGTGTGTGTGTGTGTGTGCAGCGTGCGAGTGTAACGCGGTTGGCGCGCTGCACAACTGGTGCGACACAGTAAGCGGCCAGTGTGTGTGTCGTAACAACACATACGGTCGCCGCTGTGACCAGTGCCAGCTCGGCTTCTGGGGACATCCAGACTGTCGCCGCTGTGAGTGTAACGGCCATGCTGCCACGTGTGACCCGAGCACCGGTCACTGCCAGCGATGTGCCGATCAAACCACCGGCGACCACTGTGAACGGTGTGTTCTACTCTGTTTTCTGTCTATCTATCTATCTATCTTTCTATATATCTATCTATATAACTGTCTATCTAACTATCTATCTGTCTATCTAGCTATCTATCCAACTATCTATATATCTATATATGTATCTATCTATCTATCTGTCTATATATCTATCTATACATGTATAACTGTCTATGTAACTATCTATCTGTCTATCTATCTATCTATCTAGCTATCTATATATGTATCTATATATATCTATCTATATATGTATCTATCTATGTATCTAGCTGTCTGTCTATGTATATATATCTCTATATATGTATCTATATATCTATCAATCCATCTATATATCTATCTATCTATCTATATATCTGTCTATCTATCTGTCTGTCTATCTATTTATCTGTCTATATATCTGTCTATCTATCTATTTATCTATCTATCTACCCATCTATCTATCTATATATCTATCTATCTATCTGTCTATATATCTATCTGTCTATCTATCTACCCATCTATCTATGTGTATCTATCGATCTATCTATATCTATCTATATATCTATCTATCTATCTGTCTATCTTTCTCTGTCTTCCTTACATGGCCTGGACGCTTGTTTTGCTCAGCTCTTGTTCAACAGGACATTGATACACACACACACACAAACACTCATGTGTTCGTGTATGTGTGTGTGTGGGTGATACGCATGTCTGTTATGTGTCTGTCTGTCTGTCGTGCATGTGTGCGTGTCTGTCTGTAATTTATATGTGTGTATGTGTGTGTGTGTGTGTGTGTTCAGGTGCAAGGAGAGCTACTACGGCGACCCGCGTCTTGACGTGGATATTGCTTGTCGGCCGTGTCAGTGCCCCGGGGCGGCAGTAAGCGGTCACTGGCACGCCACCGCGTGTCACCTGGCATCCAGCACTCAGGCGCTACACTGTCAGTGTGAGACGGGCTATGCCGGTACGTACTCCAACCTGTGTCATTAGTATTGCGGATCTACTACCGTTTTAGCCAACGAACCATTTTGGCCAAACACTCAGCGGACGAAATACGATGCGATGAATATCGACATTGGCTAAAATGGTACATGTTGTGAGTGCATCTGACAGTGGCTTATCTAGTGACTGAGAGTTAAGCGAAAACTAACCTAACCTGACCTAACCCAACCCAACCTAATCTAACCTACCCAAACCTAACCTAACCAAAGCTAATCTAACGATTTGTTTGTGTTCAAAAATTTGAAAGCCACTGAACTACATACAACTGAGTAAAGATTGGCCAAAATGGTCACTCGCTTAACTTTCGGTCACTAGATACGCCACTGTCAGATGCACTCACAACATGTACCATTTTAGCCAATGTCGATATTCATCGCATCGTATTTCGATCGCCGAGCGTTGGCCAAAACGATTCGTTGGCTAAAACGGTAGTAACCCCAGTATTGCTACTAGTGTTGATATTTGAAGTTATGATAATGAAACAAGTGGACCGATATGAATGCTCATGTGTATATATGTGCGCCGCGATTGTCTCCTTATTGGATGATTTTTTTAATAGTTTAATTGTTATATATTAATTTATGTGTTATATAGTTAATATATCAATGTTTGTGTATATCGCTGTGAAGCAGCTTTGTCAATATTTATATAATTATTTGGTCTTGAGTTTGAGCAGTGAGAGAAACGATGTAGTTTAGGGTGGCTGTGTTTTCGGCCATGATAATTATTTATATTGTTGCTCATTGTTAGCAAAATATATTGTTATTTTTTATTAGCCATCTTTTTCCAGCATTATTATTTATTACAGGCCAATACATTGACATGGAAAGAATACAAGCACTATTTACACTCTTCGGTGATCCCATGTATCAGATACGCCCAAAAGCTATAGATAGTTTGAGAATAAGCTTTAGATTGTTTGTTTAGTTAGCACGTGACCCAGAAATTCAACCAGAAAACATAGGGAAGGGCAAACAGGCAAATCACATTTGGGGATTTTGTCATGTTGGCTGTGGAAATGAAAATAAAAATAAATAAAACGAAGCTCACACTGTTGCTGTTACTGTTGTCAGTGTTATTGTTGTTTGTTTGTTTGCGTGTGTGTGTGTCCGTGTGTGTGTGTGTGTGTGTGTGTGTATGCTCATGTGTGAGTTCGTGTGTTACTGTGTATGCCTTTGTGTGTGTTCATGTGTATGTGTGTTCATGTGTGTTTATGTGTGTATCTGTTCATGTGTGTGTGTGTGTGTGTGTTCATGTGTGAGTTCGTGTGTTCATGTGTATGCCTTTGTGTGTGTTCATGTGTATGTGTGTTCATGTGTGTTTATGTGTGTATCCGTTCATGTGTATGTGTGTGTGTGTGTTCATGTATGCTCATGTGTATGCGTGTTCGTTTGCACATTTGTGTGTGTTTGTGTGTTTATGTGTATGTGAGTTCGTGTGTTCATGTGTTTGTGTGTGCTTATGTGTGTGTGTGTGTGTGTGTGTGTGTTTGTATGCTTATGTGTGTGTGTGTGTGTGTGTGTGTGTGTGTGTGTGTGTGTGTGTGTGTGTGTGTGTGTGTGTGTGTGTGTGTGTTTGCAGCGCCTTAGAGACCTTCTAGGTGTAGGGCGCTATATAAATGTCTACATAATGTAATGTAATGTGTGTGTGTGTATGTGTGTGTGTGTTCATGTGCACGCCTGCCTGTGTGTGTGTGTGTGTGTGTGTATGTGTGTGTGTGTGTGTAAGGCGAGCGGTGCGACACTTGTGCCGACGGTTTTTTCGGCCGGCCGTCGCAGCCTCCGACGCCGAACGACAACAGCAATGAATGTCGTCGTTGCCGATGCAACAACAATGTTGATCCAACGGTCGTCGGCAATTGCAACACGACCAGCGGTCACTGTCTGCGCTGTCTCTTTAACACGGCCGGCGAGCAATGTCACCGCTGCGCCGACGGTTTCTATGGCGACGCCGTCAATGGATCATGCCGGGGTCAGCCTCCCTGTCGTCTTTTTCTGCGCATTTCACTGTTTTATTTAGTTGACATTTTATTAGTGTTTTATTTATTTTGACGTTTGTCGATTTTATTTCTATTTACGATGCTGTTTTGTTATCATCTTTCTGATCGTTGTTTATATTTTGTGTTATTTTTGTAAATATTCTTGTTCTCTCGAATTGTGTGCATTACCGACGCATAAATAACGGTTATACATCATGTATGTTTGTTTCGAGTTGCAGGTGACATCATGTTGGCCTTTTGATCAGCGCACACAGGAAATTATCTCCGTTCTTCCTTCTCCTCTGTCCATTCCTTATTTTCTTGACCACAATTTGACACGCATCGACCATTGCGCATGCGTGTGTTTGTGTGTCTGTGTGCCGCTTTGTAGTGCATGCCCCCAACATTTGTGTGACAATTCGTAAACGTATCATGTGTTCTGGTGGTGGTGTAGGCGATGGTGTTGATTGTTTCTGCTGATTTTGCCCAATCCGTAGTTAGGACATACATTTCGTCATTTTTGCATCAAAGTCAATTTCGAGAAATTGTAACGAAATCGGCGCGTGCGTTCTTCGAAATCTGTTAATTAATTTGTTTTTACTGTTTTCTTGCCAACGAACATTCATTTGGCGCAATGTTTCACTGTAAAAGTTCAATTAAACGAAGTATTATCAATTATCTACGCTGTCTGTATTACTGTTGTCTAATTCATTTGTTCTTGTGCGTGCGTGTGTGTGTTTGTGTGTGTTTGTGTGTGTGTGTGTGTGTGTGTGTGTTTGTGCTGCTTTGTACTCTTTCTATTCCTCCATATCTCTGCTCTCTGTCTTGTCTCTTATTTCTATGTGTCTATGCTATTCGTCTGTCTATCTATTCGCTTTCTACCTTGCTCTTTATATGTCCTTCTCTTTATATGTGATTCACTTGCTTTTCCCTACTGTTTTCTTTTCTTCTGTCTCTGTGTTTTCCTGTTCTTCTCTCTGTATTTTCTCTGCATATACGCTATTTGTATGCCTATCTATTCGTTTTCCATCTTGTCCCTTATTTCTCATTGTCTTCATATTCTCCACCTTTCTTGTATCTCCTGTTTTCTTTCTTCTGTCTGGGTTGTCTGGGTTTCTGTCTCGCTACTTGTCGGCTGTCAGAATGCGCGTGCAACATGCTAGGCACGGACGCGACGGCGGCGGGCGCGTGCGACGCCACCACCGGCCAGTGTCGTTGTTTGCCCAACGTGATGGGTCGTCAGTGTGACCGCTGCGTGCCGGCGCACTGGAAAATCGCCATCGGCAGCGGTTGTGAGCCGTGCGATTGCGATCCTGCCGGCAGCACAGACGAACAATGCAACGAGGTGGGTGCGCTTTTTTGAATACACAAACAAATATAAAGTCGGCCCTCCAAATATCGGACTCCTCGGACTTTAAGGAGCCGAGAAAAAACTCCGCTATTTTGGAGATGTGCTCTGCAGCTAAGATTATCAATCTTTTTCACCTTGATGCGTTCATTTTCGCAAAATATTCGCTTATTATTTACCATTTTTTATATTCATCATATGATTCTACCAACGTTTTGATTACCCCAAAAATGAATTCAGCTGTGCGGCGTTTCCTCTGGACGCCATGTATTTGATTTGTTGCAGTTTGCAGGAGAGACCCGTTTCTTCAATGTTGAACACATCGTTGGTCTCTGATAGTAATTGTAATTGTCAATATTATATCAAGGTCTAAACTGCTGCATGATTCTTGTACGAGATCCTCACCAATCTGGGATTCTAGGCGGCAGTCTAGTTTATCTATGCCTAATAAGCATCTTGTGTCTATGTCTTTGTCTATAGCCGGTCCTAATAAGTCACTCGTTTATGCTAATCAGCTTGCTACAGTCAGTCTGTTGTCAGTCAATAAGCTGGAGTCAATATATTACGTACATCTTCTATTTAAGAATCACACATATCCTTCTTGTTAACCGCTATTTGCAGGTGTGACATGTGAGTGGACACCAATAAGTCATTCCGCTATTTGGATGTTTCCGCTATTCGTAGGTTTAAATTCCGTTATTCGGAGGTTTAATTAAAACGTATTTAATAGGCTTTTAATCAGGACCAATATTTTATTCCGCTATTTGGGGGGTTGCACTGTATTTACAAACGCGTACACATATTCACAACGCTACAATACAATGGAGGCGGCGTTGCCACGAATGACGGCCAGGCTTATTCGCTGCCGAAGCCAGGCCGTCCTCGCGGCTTGTACAGTTCATGAATTGTATTGCCACACAAAACACATTAACACGATGATTTTTTAATCTGACTTCGACCCAGCCCCAGGGGTTTCAGTTGTTCGGCGATTTGGTTTACCCATTCGTACGCATTGCGCTTAAACACGATCTTTCGTAGCGTGTAGTTATGTTGTGCTGTGTGTACATATGCGTACATACACTGTCCATTTTGTCGTGTGTGCGTGTGCGTGTGTGGGTGGATTATTGTTGTATTTTAACTTTGTTTCTATCATTTTTGACGGCACCAGTACGACGGACAATGTCGCTGTCGCGCCGGTTTCGGCGGTCGTCGCTGCGACCAATGTGAGCCGCGGCACTGGGGCGATCCACGACGCGGCCAATGTCGTCAGTGTCAGTGCAACTCGCAAGGCTCGGCGGCGGCGCAGTGTGATCGCGAGTCGGGTCGTTGCCAGTGTCGGTCGGGCATCGGCGGTGATCGGTGTGATCGGTGCGCTCGCGGACACCGCGGCCAGGCGCCCGACTGTCAACCGTGCGGCGAGTGTTTCGACAACTGGGACCGCGTGCTGCAACAACTGCAAGGTGCCAAATCAACCGCATAATCAACACACACACACGACTTGTGAACTCCATATTACTTACACAAGAGCCATCCATAATATTTGAAACTGTTCAACGAAGTGAAAAAACAATCAACACACGCAAAGGAGATATAATTTATCCTTCAATCAGAACTGAAGCTGGAAGAAAGCGGCTAAATTATGATGCTGCTAGATTCATGTATGGTGTATTTTCATCCTAGTATGTGCTTATGTTTGTGTTTATGTTGTTTGTACTGAAAAGCCAACTTATTGGAGTACAATAAAGCAATTTACTTTACTTTACTTTACACACACACACACACACACACAGGGTGAGAGAGAAAGAGAACAAAGAGAAAAGTATTCAAGTGTGTATTGGTGTGTATATAACTGTGTGTGTGTGGGTGTGTATAGGTGTGTATATGACTGTGTGTGTGTATGGGTGTGTAGGTATATTTATGTGTATGTATGTGTGTGTGTGTTGTGATTTTTTTTACCGAAAAGCCTGATGAAGGATTTACAATCACCTTTTCCCTTTGTCTTGTCCACCTTGTCCACCTTTCTTTGTCGTCTATGCGTATGTAGTTAAATTGCAATTGAACGTGTATTTTCGGCAATTGCAATAAATGCACTGACTCTTTGTGTGTGTGTGTGTGTGTGTGTGTGTGTGTGTGTTGTGTGTGTGATTGTGTTTGAGTGTAGAGAGTACGAACGCCGTGGTCGACGAGGCTGAGGCGTTGGAGCGGTATGGCGCGACAGGCGTGTACGGTGCCGAGTTTGCTCAGCTGAACGACTGGCTGGACGACGTGAGACACGTGTTGGGCAACGCTTCGCTCACCGACCAACAGCTCGATCAACTGCAGCTGGCCATTCAACGAGTCAGGTGGGTCCAACACCGCCGGACACGACATAACTTACATTTCATTTTTTCATTTATTGAACATTTATAATGCGCCTTTACAATAGTTTCACAAATTCTCAAAAGCGCCACACACACACACACACACACACACATTTATATGCCTACATGAACATACTCATGCATGCATGTACATATGCACACACATACATACAAGTGCACACCCACATACAATCATACACACATATACATATGAAGCTCAAT
>OU696590.1:1415000-1565000 GCA_916048095.2 Sacculina carcini
CCTAAATGAGTGTATATGTATAATCACACTACAGACTGCTTAAGATAACATAGTTTCACTATATCAACTATAGAATCGAACCGTATGTGTATGTGTAGCGGTTGGCTCGCCACGAAGCGTTACACACAAACAGGACGAGTTCTTTGGACCGACTGTATTTGACACAGGTCACACAACAGGTCACACATAAGCATACAAACATACAATTGGTCAAGCACACACATGATCCAACAACACACGCAGTGACAAAGACAAACACGACATACAGGCATACAAACGAATAGGCGTACAGCTAGACTCGGCGAGGTTGTGCGCGGCGTAATTCCACGTGGCGCACTACATATGTTTCTGTGTGTGTGTGAATGTTTGGTGTCAGGTTTGCGACGGTGGCGGCGCGCCGTGCGACGCGCTGTGCGGCGGCGGCGGCTGCGACAGATGTGGCGGACTGTCGTGCGACGATGGAGCCGCCACACGCGCCGCTAACGCCCTCTCTGTCGCCACCGACACAGTCTCAGTTCTGGCCGAGCGCGAACGAGAAGTCGACGAACTGCTGCGCCGGGTTTGTCGACGTTCCATTTTTTATTTTTTATTCTATCCAGTGCGTCAGTTTTGTCGATGTGTGTTTTTTGTTCAGTTTTGTTGCGCTTTTGTTGTTGTTGTCATTGTAGTGAAGTGAGTAGTGGGCGGATTATCACTTGTGTGCGATTTGTAACGGTCTTTGTTGATGTTGTGTTTGTGTGTGTGTGTTTGTAAATTTGATGTATTGCCACACACACACACACACACACACACACACACACACACACACACACACACACAGACAAAAAACAAATTATAAAGCAAAAACAGACTTATAAGGCCATATCGGTTCGTCGAGCCATGGCTCTTGTACGAACGGATATTATGTAATACAATCAAGTTGTACAATTATGTGATTGTGCACATTTTTGTGTGATACATGTGATACATATACATATCTGTCTGTCTGTGTGTCTGTCTGTCAGTCAGCATGTCAGTTTGTATGTCTGTATTTCCGTCTATTGATCTGTCTGTCTGTCTGTTAGTCTATCGGTCTGTCTGTCTGTCTATGTGTGTGTGTGTGTATGTGTTTGTGTATGTGTGTGTGTATGTTTGATGATATATGTCAGTATGTAATGTTGAGTTATTTATATGATTTGTGAACAATACCAAAGTGAACAGTGAAAAATGCCTCTCACTGAAACACAAGTGAAAAATGTCTCTTGTGATGTAGAATTATTATGTGCGTTATTTGTTGTATGAATGTCATTTGTTGTATACTCGTTAGTTTGCGTGATTGTCTGATGTAGTGTAACAGGTGACCTTGAAGTTGGTGTTCAAGGTTATGCGTCATTGGAGTGATAACGCGATTTGATTGGCTGGATGACTTGTGACGTAATGAATATTGATTTTTGTGTTTAATCGATGAAGTATGTTTGGGAGAAAGATGGTAGTGTCGTGAGGATAGTGACTGTGAATGTAAGTGTGCTGTTAGGATAATTTGTGTACTAATTTTCATTGTTCATATGTTATTACAGTTTTATCACATCTCTCACTGAAACACAAGTGAAAATTTTCTCTCACTGAAATACAAGGCAGTGTTGTTATTATTTTCACTATTAATTACAGGCAAATCCAGAAGCAATAGAAGAGTGACACAACTGTAAAATGTGAGCTCTAAAATGTGAATGTGTATGAATGAGTGAATGTAATGATTTAATGAATGAATGTATATATATAAATTAATATCAATGTAATTTGAGCTGTAAATTGTGACACTTGTAAAACACAACTGTAAAATATGAAAAAATACCAAATTTCCATCTGAACACGTGCGTTTATTCACAAGTTAACCTCACACACCTGTGTGTCGCGCATGACGGCAGGTGACCGCTGCTAAATTGGCCGCCGACGAGGCGTACTCGGTGGCACGCGCTGCTTTCTCGGACGCCCAGCGGCTGTCCAACAGCTCGCAGCAGGTCGAGCAGCGGCTGCAGCAGCTGCTTGAGCAGATAGAAGAGCTGCTGCAGCTGCCGGCTGCTACGCCGCAGGATATTCAACGTCTGGCGCAGCAGGTCTGTGCTAATGTCCAACATGTTCGTCGTGTTACGATTTTATTATATACTAGCATTAAAACCCGCCCGTTGTGCGGAACAATTCATAAAAATATTGCAAATTAAAAATAAATAAGGCAAACTCATAAAAACCTTAATCAATTAAAAAGTCTGAATTATTAAAAACATTATTTTTAATTTTATTTTGACAAAATATTTTCACTCAGCCCGCCTCATATTTAAACCCGGCCGACGTGCGGAATAATTCAGAGCTCGAACGCCATCCGTTCTGGTTCTTGAAGTCAAATCCATTAGTTTTGTATATGAATTCATTCTACACGGTGAAATTGAACGTTTTATTGCTGCCCGCGGGACATTTTTATTTCATAAAAATGAGCCATCGCTTCGTTTGCGTTTGAAGCCCCTGATCATTGAACCAGCGAACCATGAACCAGCGCAATTATGTCACCTCATATTCAAGCATACATACACAGACAGACAGATAATTTCTTCTTTATCTATATATATAGCATTAAAACCCGCCCGTTGTGCGGAGCAATTCATAACATGAAATTCATATTCAATTCATAAAAAAATATGGAAAAATATAAATGAAATAAGGTACACTCATGAAAATATTAATCAATTGAAAATTATAAGTTTAATTATTTTTATTTCGACAATATTCCCCCTCAGTCCGTCTGAGTCATTTTTAAACCCGCCCGTCGTGCTGAATAATTCAGAACTTGAACACGATCCGTTCTGGTTCTTGAAGTCAAATCCATTGGTTTTGTGCATGGATTAATTCTACAGGGTAAATTTAACGTTCTATGGTCTATAGTTGCTGCCCGCGGAGCATTTTTATTTTTAAAAAAATACCTTTTTTTAAATGAACCATTTGAAAAAATGAACTAAAAAATGGAAACACTTTTTTTAAACCCGCCCGTCGTGCGGAACAATTCATACAATACAATTCATATTTGAAGTCAAATCCATTGGTTTTGTGTATGGATTAATTCTACAGGGTAAATTGAACGTTCTATTGTCTATAGTTGCTGCCCGCGGAACATTTTTATTTAAAAAAGAAATTACCTTTTTTTAAATGAACCATTTGAAAAAATGATCTAAAAACACTTTTTTAAACCCACCCGTCGTGCGGAACAATTCATACAATAAAATTCATATCAAATCCAGAACATATAATGAATACAAATTGAAAACCAAAAAATGTAACCTATAAATATCTTAACCAATAGAAAAGTCTAAATGTGAATATTTTTGTTCTTATTTTGACAAATATTATTTCTCAACCCGCCTGATATATAAATCTGCCCGTCGTGTGGTATATTTAAAAACACAAACACGAAACTAACAATGAAAGATGATGAAATCTTTTCATCAGAATGTTTCCAAACTATATTTATTACTTAACATCATTCCCCAATATCATTTGCTCAAGTACTATTTCACTTTTACCGCTATAATATTTATTGTTAAAATTTATATATTTTCCGCTATCATTAAAACCCAATATAACCTGAGTCAAACCTACCCAACCCAACCCAACCATTCAATATTGACCGCTCTCAGCCTAGTCTGAGGTGATTTAACTTATTAGTTTGTGATCACAAAATATACTGATGCGATCATAATTTGTAATCAGAAGACTGAGATTATCTACCCCAGGGGTCCCAAACACGCGGCCCACCAATACTTTTCTCTCAACCCGCCAATATAGTATCGGGACCAAACTGTAAGGGAGCTAAATTCACATTTGTTGCATAATGCGATATAATTATACACCATTATCATATTATCTCATAATTCCCGGTTAATGCTTCCACTAATGCATCATATTCATACAGTTGTTATTTTTTGGATTACACCGATATTACAGCCCTTATTACACCATATTACATTATTATTACACCATATTACAGCCGATATTATATTATGCAACCTATATTCTGCTACGTATTATTCCTAATACATATATCATCAGATCGCAAAATATATTTAAAGGTTCACATCATTCTCCAAAATCATTTGCTTAAGAGCTATTCTACTTTTATCGCTAGAATATTTACTGCTAGCAAAATATCATATACCTCGCTATCATTTAAACCCACTCTTTATAGATACATTTAATTCGCCCGTCGTGCGGAACAGTTCATAAAATATAATTAATATTCAATTCATAAAAAAATTAGTGCAAATTGAAAAAGAAAAACAAACCCACAGGAAAGTTTTAGCTACTATAAAAGTCTAAATGTAAAATTTATGTTTCAATTTAGAAAACATGTTTTTCCACAACCCGCCTCATATTTAAAGCTGCCCGTCGTGCGGAATAATTCAGAACTTAAACACGAAACAAACACAAAGAAAATTGATGAAAAACGACCAATAGAAAAGTCAAATTTGTAAATTCTTGTTTTAGTTATTGACGATGTTTTTCCCTCAACACTACTCAAATTCACACCCGTCCTTCGTGTGTAGTAATTCAGAGGTGTAACACTATCAAAACAATGAAACATCTCTATAATTCCAGATTAATGCTTCCTCTAAAACAGCATATGCATATACTTGGCATTGTATGATATTACAACCCGTATCCTTATGCAACTTAAGCGTATGCCACTTGAAATTAAACCAATTAAATTACACAGTAAAATTCAGTAGCTTACTTTGTTCCAAGTAGCATTTTACCCGCCCGTCGTGCGGAACATTTGATGTGTAAATATTGAGGACAATAAAGACTTTCTATTCAGTATAGTGTAGCATTAATTAAACTGTACGCAAAAAAAACACATCATCCATGCTTGGAGATAATATGATGCATTCTTAATTGTGATTGGGCTTCAGTGAAATTTAATCGTTGTATATTCCTGTGTAATCGCAAGTGCGCATAATAGCTGTCAAATTGGCAATATATCTTTTTGACTTTACACCGCCGTAACTTCCTTCAGATACCCTTTGGAAAATTACAAATTATACCGTATTGTAGAAAACAAGATTTCTAGCACGATGGTATAATTTATTTTTATGTGCAACAAATAGAGACTGAGAAATAGTAGAAAAATGAATAAATTTTAGTCGCCCGGTGTTCAAGTGTAATTTTGGATGTATTTGAGAATTTTGCCAATTTTACACGTTTTTTGTATCATTTGTGGGTATAAATTACAGCTTATCTTGTAGAACACAAAATTATCTACACAGTAGTATATTCCTGTGTAATCGCAAGTGCGCATAATAGCTGTCAAATTGGCAACATGACATTTTGACTTTACATCGCCGTAACTTCCTTTAGATACACTTTGGAAAATTAAAAATTATACCGTATTGTAGAAAACAAAATTTCTAGCACGATGGTATAATTTATTTTTATGTATAACAAATAGTTACTGATAAATAGTAGAAAAATTAATTAATTTTAGTCGCCCGGTGTTCAAGTGTAATTTTGGATGTATTTGAGAATTTTGCCAATTTTACACGTTTTTGTATCATTTGTGGGTATAAATTATAACTTCTCTTGTAGAACACAAAATTATCTACAGAGTAGTATATTCCTGTGTAATCGCAAGTGCGTAAATTGTGATTGGACTTCAGTGAAATTAAATCAGTGTATATTCATGTGTAATCGCAAGTGCGCATAATAGCTGTCAAATTGGCAACATGACATTTTCACTTTACACCGCCGTAACTTCCTTCAGATACCCTTTGGAAAATTACAAATTATACCGTATTGTAGAAAACAAGATTTCTAGCACGATGGTATAATTTATTTTCATGTATAACAAATAGTTACTGGGAAATAGTAGAAAAATAAATTAATTTTAGTCGCCCGGTGTTCAAGTGTAATTTTGGATGTATTTGAGAATTTTGCCAATTTTACACGTTTTTTGTATCATTTGTGGGTATAAATTATAGCTTATCTTGTAGAACACAAAATTATCTACACAGTAGTATATTCCTGTGTAATCGCAAGTGCGCATAATAGCTGTCAAATTGGCAACATGACATTTTGACTTTACATCGCCTTAACTTCCTTTAGATACACTTTGGAAAATTAAAAATTATACCGTATTGTAGAAAACAAAATTTCTAGCACGATGGTATAATTTATTTTTATGTATAACAAATAGTTACTGATAAATAGTAGAAAAATGAATTAATTTTAGTCGCCCGTTGTTCAAGTGTAATTTTGGATGTATTTGCGAATTTTGCCAATTGTACTCGTTTTTTGTATCATTTGTGGGTATAAATTATAACTTATCTTGTAGAACACAAAATTATCTACACAGTAGTATATTCCTGTGTAATCGCAAGTGCGCATAATAGCTGTCAAATTGGCAATATGTCCTTTTGACTTTACACCGCCGTAACTTCCTTTAGATACACTTTGGAAAATAAAAAATTATACCGTATTGTAGAAAACAAAATTTCTAGCACGATGGTATAATTTATTGTAATGTGTGACAAATAGTTCCTGAGAAATGGGTAGAAAAATGAATTAATTTTAATCACCCGGTGTTCAAGTGTAATTTTGGATGTATTTGAGAATTTTGCCAATTGTACACGTTTTTTGTATCATTTGTGGGTATAGATTATAACTTTTCTTGTAGAACACAAAATTATCTACACAATAGTATAATTTTTATAGCTGTACCATTGCTGGTTTATGAGGAATAGATAGCGGAATATTGACCAAAATATTCACGTTTTTTGTGCTAATTTTGCCTTTTTGCTTTTTTGTCATTTACACTTCACACCGCCGTAACTTTTGTTTAATACACTTTCGAAAATTAAAAATTATGCCCTGATGTAGCAAACAAAAGTCCCAGCATGATGGTATTATTTATTTAGATGTGTGATTATTAGTTTTTGACAAATAGAGAAAAAAGTATAGAAAATCGGACGCGTGGAGTTTAAATAAAATTTTGAATGTAGTTTGATTGTTTTCCATTTTACATGTTTTATATTCAATTTTTGGGTATAAATTATAATTCGTTGAGTAGAAAAGAAAATTTTCTACACAGTGGTATAATTTTTATAGTTGTACTATTGCTGGTTTAGGAGGAGTAGTCTTCAGAAAATTGACCAAAATTTTCGCATTTTTCAGGGTTCATTTTGTCTTTTCACCGCTATAACTTTTTTTGATTTCATTTTTGAAATTTAAAATTTAATCTAAAGTGTAGACAAGAAAATTTCCAACGTGATGGTATAAATTGTTAGCGGGTAGGCTGAGTGGTGGCCGAATAATAGCTGATAGAAAATGGACCAAGGAGGGTCGAACACACACACAGACACACACACACAGAGGATCTCTTTTATATATATAGATACATGTACAACCAGTAAGGCGCCGTGTTCGGCGATGAACGAGCGAGCGCGAAGCTATCATATGTAATAAGATACTACATAAGAGACTTACGGAGAGATACTTACTTATGGAGAGAGGTACTTAAGAGAGAGATATAAGACTCTAGAGATATATGACTCTCAAAAAGCATGGGCAAAGTTTTCTGCTAAATGATAAGATGGCATATGGGACGTGCCACGTGCCACAGTGGGCACTGACATAATTCGGCATAGTCTCATTCGCGGCAGGAAGGATTGGGCTACCCAACAAAAAAACGCATGTTAATCGGACTTATGGTTCCAGAGATATAAGCCTCTGAAAAGCGTGACCACGGCCGGCCGGCGGGCCGCTCATACTCATTTTTCTAGTCACACCAAGTATGAACACGCTCGCTATCGCTCGCTCGTAATTACGTAGCCTTATGTTTGCTAATTTCGTTTTATTCATTGTTGATTGCTTTTGTATCTTGTTTCGTTAGTTTTCATCTTCCTGACTAGAACGTTTTTATTTTCGAACTGTACAGTACATTTCCAGTACATTTCCAGAATATTCATAGTGCACTGTCTTATACTTCTATTTGGAAAGCTAAATTTTTCCACATCTCTATAATTTTTAACCTTTTTTGACGCGGAGAACTTGAACTTTGGTGTGTATGTGTGTATGTCTGTGTGTGTGTTAAATATTTCTTATATGTGTTAAATATTTCTTAGCGAAAGCTTATTATACTTTAGATAACATCGTTTATTCTAGTGATGAATATAAGGTGTGATTTCCTCTTTGCTCTCTCCTTGTCTCTCCCTCTTTTACTTTGTGAATGTATGTGTGTGTGTGTGTGTGTGTGTGTGTGTGTGTGTGTGTGTAGGTGTTGTCCAAGTCGATATCGCTGCGTCCCGAGCAGATCAGCCGATTGGCGAGTGAAATCAACGAGACCATGTCCTCGCTCACTGATGTCAACTCAATTCTCGCTGAGACTGCCAATGATCTCAACCTGGCAAACTCGCTTAAACAACGCGCCGACAAGGCCAAGTACTCTCTCTCTCCCACACTCTCTCTTCGTCTCTTCCACTCTTTCTCTATTACTTGTACTCTTTGTTCGTTTTTTTCCACGCTGTTTTTCGTCTATCTTTCTCCTTAAATGCACTCAATAGTGATTTAATTCAATCATGGTTTGTTTGCATCAATTCACGGCTAGAATTTAGTGTTATTGTCAGTTTTTAGAGTCTTCTAGACTGTGTAACATGAATTTATAATCATTACATTATCTAATTATAATATAGTCGCAAAACAGTAGTGGATCCAAAGTGGATTTTGTGGGGGCTGAATTATGTATGAGTGACTGGGTATCATGTGAAGGTGATGACTTGGAGCATTTTTCAATCATTTATACACACATTTACACACACAGTAATGTGCGAATATGTTTCGCGTTAATGCTTATATATCAACAAATTCTACAGTAAGCTATTTTTTATCTCTTTCAGTGAACCTCTTGAGGAGAGTTATGAGGAGTTGATGGAAACATCATTTTGGGGGACTTCAGTCCCTCTGGATCCGCCAGTGTAGCAAAATAAATATTATCCACAAACTTTTAGCGATTCATTTAAATCAATCGGGTTAAGCTCGAATGGTCTAAACTCTATTTATTTATGTCACAATTTATCCGTATCAAGTCTTGTTCTCTTGAAACGGCGCACTGTTCTTACTAGTTGTTCTTACTAGTTGTTCTTACTAGTTGTCTTCGCAGGAATGAGTCAGAGGCTTGTGACTGCCGCCTTCCAGTTGTCATATGTCTTCTTAAACAGTTGTGTCGTTGGCTGGTGTACTACGTCGCTTGGCAACCTATTCCATCTATCTACTGCTCTATTTGGGAAACTATATTTTTGGATGTCCTTTTTAATCCTGCGTTCTTGTAGGCCAAAACTGTGTTTCCTATTAGATTTTAAGAATTGAAACAACTTCCGATTTTCCATTTTATCCTTCCCCGTAAGACATCTATAAATTGAGATCAACTGTGTGTGTGTGTGTGCGTGTGTGTGTACACACAGACAGTCGGCGGAGACCATATTGAAAACTGCCGAAGCGGTGACTACGGCACTGCAGCAGGCTGGTATCGCTCAGTCGACCGCCGGCCAGCAAATGACCGACACCGACGCCGCCGTACAACTGGCTCAACAACAACTAGCCTCGGTCAGACCACCGCAGTATTATCTCACACACACACACACACACACACACACACACACACACACACACACACACAGACACAAACACACACACACACACACACACACACACACACGCACACACACACACACACACACAAACACACACACACACACATACACAGACACACACACACAACACACAACACACACACACACACACACACACATACACACACACACACACACACACAAACACAAACTCGGCCCAAACGGCAGCCAACTCTGTCCTACTCGCTAACTACTCACGATTTACTAATGATCTCACGCATATTCAACTGAATCCATGTGTTCGTTTATGTGTGTTTGTGTGTGTTTGTGTGTGTGTGTGTGTGTGTCTGTGTTTATGTGTATGTGTGTGCGTTTGTGTGAGTGTGTTTGTGTCTGTATGTGTTTGTATGTGTGTGTGTGTGTGTGTTTGTGTATGTAAATGTGTGTGTGCATACACATTCATACCACGTATATCATATATCCATTATTTTGTTATTGTTGTTACAGCTGTTGCTTCTTCTTGTTATCTGTTACTGTTATTGTCTGTTACTGTCACTGTTGTAACAGATAGTGACTACCAGTTTGTCTGCCGAGCGTGATGCCAATGCCAGCGTGGTGGCGATGCAGCAGCTCAAGGCGCGTCACAAGATCGTCATCAAGGAGTTCGCCAGGAACGAGATCAATGTGGCCAGGGCCGTTAAAGAGGTGAGCCCATTTTGAAACGAGTGTACAAATGTGGAGTGTACAAATGTGAAGTACGGTAGATGCCGGCCGTTAAGACCATGTTTTCTTTCCAAAATTCCACTCCATATTTTCCAAGGTGGGCTTAATGGCCACAGTTATTTCACAGGGTAAAAAATTCAGTCTGTTAAAGTTTCATTTATCCAAAAGAACATGTATTTGATTTAGCGCACATAAGAACAATGGCGCTATTAAAAAGAACAAAAATAGCACATACAAAAAAATCAACAGCTACACGTCGACGTAATATGAAACAAACATTGAGCGCAATAAATAATCATAAGAATAAAACATATACACACATTAAGAATAAGAAATCCACACACATTTTCAGTACAAAGATAATCAGGTAGAGATAGGAGATAGAAAAATTGAATTATAATATGAATTATAATTCATATTATCTGCTCATACTTTCATATATCTGCATATTATCTTCATTATAATAAGAATTATATCAATGTTAATAAAGTACAAATATGTACAATAGTTCGATTGAAAACGTGAATGATAGGAAAGAATGGATTTTTCAGCATATTGTATATGTAGAACCAGAAGGACATTTAATAATATAACCCGATAAATATTCTAATTTTGTGTGTGCTTATTGGGCCGTACTAATAAACGCCTATTATTTCAGGCCTGAACAAAAGTGATATTTTATACAAAAAAGACTTGGAGGAGCAAGAAACAAATTAACACAACAATTTAATGTGTAAATTATATTTCATCATCTAATCTTGTTGATGTAAGTTATTGATAAAGGTTTACACTTGGCTGTGAAAGACAATGCACCATGGTTTTAGTATTGTTTGGCGGTAAATATCTTGATACATTACCTGCCGGTGACTCATGTAAGCTCACTTGCAAAAAACCAACCATACTTTCTAGTTTTCTGTCCATAATGACACTTATTTCATCATCAGGCTGTATTTACTAGCAACATTTCTTTCATATCAACGCAATTTTTTCAATCAAAATCGATTTAAATGCATTGATACACAAGCTTGAAAATGGACAAGTTGTAGTAATCGATATAATTATGGCAGTTAATTGGGTTAATGGGCGTGCGTTTTGGAGTTGAAACACACAACTGATTCTAATCAACGGGGGTTCCAGCAGATCATTTGTGTGTGTTTAATTACGACTCTTTCTTGAACCCGTCCACCTTGGCGGGGTTTTTCTGTGCTTTCTTCTCGCGTGCACGTGTGTATATATATGTGTGTATGTTTGTGTGTGTGTGTGTGTGTGTGTGTGTGTGTGTGTGTGTGTGTGTGTGTGTGTGTGTGTGTGTGTGTTTCCGCTGTATAACCCACAAACCAGTTCACTGCTGAAGGTCATCTAGGTATGGTCATTGTAGATTGTGTGTTTGTAGTACATGTGTATGTATGTTTGTGTGTGTGTGTGTGTGTGTGTTGTGCCTGAAGCCTTATTAGGATTGTGTATGTCTATGCGTGTGTGTGTGTGGGTTGTCTTGGTGAAGTTTCATTAGTGAGGTGTTTGGAAAATGACAATTGCTCACTTGGAATACATCGCCAAAACAACCTGGAACCGCCCAACATGTGTGTGTGTTTGTGTGTGTGTGTGTGTGTGTGTGTGTGTGTGTGTGTGTTTCATTGGGTGTGTTTCATTCTTGTTTGGGTTCTGTCTGTCGTACTTTGGCAGTATGTTCCGTGTTTTGGCTGTGTCGTCATATTTAGCTGTCGAGCAGCTCAAACAATGCAGCTAAATTTGCCGTCTGCTTGCAATGTCTCACTCAACAAATGTTGCATATAGTTATCCATCATTGTTTGTTGCATTGGTGCGAAACACAAAAAAATGGACAATATAAATATTATTATCATGAAGAGCATATAGGAATAAAAAACGGTAGCGAAATATATGAAACAGAGGAAGGTAGAAATATAAAAACATATTTAAAAACAAAAACAGTGCATCTTATTCGTGCTGTGACTGTTCTAAAAGAAAACTAATACAACTAGTAATGTCTAGAAGACAATTGAGGTGAATAGGAAACAATACTAGAATCATACGAACGAGGTGAGGACGTGATTAAAAGAATCAAGCAAGATATCGAGGAGAATAATCACGAGGCTGAGAGAAAAGGTCGAAGGAAGCGAGGGAAGAGAGTTCCAGAGACTAGACAGAACTCGTCTGAGTTTAAGAGACTATTGCGTTGTTGATTTCTAACTACGAGATATATTAATTATTTAAACTTTTAACGAATTACTAACAAGAACGAACTATTAACGAATATTTATTATTAACACTCTTATATTTGTTTATTTTAGTTTGTTTACTCTTTCAATAACAAGCGCAATTTCGTTGAACCACCGCTCCAAGATATTTTTTATATTTCATGTTTTTTGTTCGGTTCAATGCGCTCAATTTGCCTCTGTTCGTTTACGTTGCGCTTGAAGGCACAAATTGAGCGCACGACGATTATCAAGTGTAATTAATTTTAAATGAGGTTATAATTGCGAAAATTTGTTGTAATAGTGAAGTTTTCAACCATAGAGTATGATATTCTGATAGAAGCTAAAATAATCTGATAGCTCCAATCATCTAATAATCTGAGTTCTGATAGCCCGTAACTGAAATATAATTCGTAACTGCATCTTGAAATACGCGCTCGTAAATCAAACACGAAAAAGGTTGGGTATTCGAGCCTCTGCAAGTGTGGGCTGCTTGGTGATGCATTGCTGTCATTGTTGTTGTATGTCGCACGGTCATTATTAGTATTATTATTATTAATTACAGGCAAATCCAGTAGCATGGGAAGAGTGCAAGCACTATTACCACCCTAAGGTGGCCCCATGTACCGGAAGCGCCCAAAAGATTCAGAGAGAAAGAGAGTTCGAAAAGAAAAAAGTCTAGAAAGAGAGTTGGAAAGAAAATAATAAATACATAACAATAAATAATAAACCATCATCCGATAACACTCCATAATGTCACTCCGCCCACGTTCCTCAATAAATAATAACAATCAACAATAAATATGTGATTCAGTAAATAACAGTCATCAATAAATAAGAATAAATATTAATAAGTAAGTAATAAAAAACAATCAAGAACAATAAATATGTGCTTTCACATATTCTGTGTGATCGCGTGTGGTAGGCCAGTTTGGCTGACGAGATGGCTGGCAAGGCTCATCAGAAGGCTGAACAACTGGACCTCAACTACCGGCAAGCGATGGCGACGTTGAACAACGAGACCACCGCCGGCAGCTCGTCCCGTCTGGCCGTCAAGCAGCTGTTGGCTCAAACCAGCAGTCTGCTGGCCGAGACAGTGGGACAACTCAACGAGCTGGAGGGTGAGTCAATTGTACGTGATTGAATATCGTTTGGAGCCAACGTCGTTCATCTGTTTTGTTTTCTGTTTGCGACTTTCCATCGTTCACTGATTTGCAGGTCCTTGTTTTTCATTACTGCATTGAGGATCGGAAGGGATTCAGTTGGGGTTTTTCAGTGTTTATAGCGATTTGTTGAGTGTGTTAATGTTGGACTCCACTTGGGCACTCCACAGCACGGCGCATACTGAAAGCACAGATGCTGGTCCGTCCAACAATCTCAACTCCCATCTTGACAACTTGACATCATCCTCCACCAGTAGAGAATGTTAATGAAAGTTCATCAATCACTATTTCGTGGAGATCTCCGAAATCAGCACTAATTATATTGCCCGTACACATATTATTGAGCGTTTTGAAGCCAGTATGCACAAATGTTTTTAATCCGTTCTCCGGCGAGTTCATCGGTCCGGACTCGGAAACACTACCAGAACGTGACCCGGATGGTCTCTGATTTTTCCTTCTTGATCATTCGATAATCGGGATCCTCTTCCCAGAACCGGAATTGTGAACTGAAGTACTCATCCCGCAACTGTGAATGAATTGCAAGTAAAAACTGGCATGCAAAATTGGTTTTTGTTTTAGCTTTTTAAATTATTTGCTATTTTTCTGAGAAACTATTTTTGTCATGCAATGATATTGTCCATAGAGAAAGTTCAATCATATTTCCATGAATTCCTAATGCTTTTTTATTATTTGAAATTCTTGTAGTTCATCACAGTTTCTGCTCACTTTCCACCCGCCAACTTTTTCATTGATGATTTTGTCGCTCTATGTTTTGTGTATTTGACACAGTAACATACTAGCGTGGGCTAATCGGTTCTGTTTTTGCTCAACCACATTTGCTCAACGTTATCACACAAATATCACATCGGGCGACTTTGCCAATTTTTCAAAGTTGAACGACACATTGACACTCGCACGAACGGCAACACTTTTTTCCAGTCTCACAAAACACGAGCTGTACAACGCACAAAGCGCGCCGTTTTTGTCATTTTATTTGTTTCTGAGTTGTTGGCGGTCATTGGTCGCATTCTACAACCTCTCACGTGTACTTGTGTATGTTTGTTTGTTTGTTTGTGTCTGTCACTGCGGTTTCCCAGATCAAAATGACACTACGCTGTGCATGTACTATTTCATTTACAAACTACATTTTGCTCTTTTATTTTGTTTGGTTTTCTTATCATACTGGTGGACCGAAAATAATGTTTGGCGAGTTTGTGTGTGTATCACGTGTATCACTTGTGTGTGTGTGTGTTTGTGTTTGTGTGTCACGTGTGTGTGTTTGTGTGTGTATCATGTGTATGTGTGTGTGTGTTGTTACAAGTTGTTATTACTAGTAGTATCGGCACAGTATTGAGTCAGACAGGCTCGTGACTGCGGCCTTTCAGTCCTGTCTTGTTTCTTCCTGAGAACTTGCTTCTTATTGATTGATGAACAATATCGCTTGGTAATTTATTCCACGTTTCTCTATTGTACATATGTGCGTGTGTGTATGTCTGTATCTGTCTGCGTGTGTTCATATGCGTTGTTGTTGAACGTTTATTATCCATACAAACATACAAAAATACAAATACAAACAGAACAGCAAAAACAATTAGACTAGCAATAAAATTATCTCTTGACTGTGCTATCTAAAAGATAGCGTACATCAGTCATTATCAGCGCAACAGATTAGACTATGCATATACACCGAAGGAAAATGGAGGAAAAAATCGCGGTATTCCAAACGCATATTATACAGATAATTACTGTATGATATTCAAATGATTTCTAATTTTCAATTTAAAATTGTGTGTGTGTGTGTGTGTGTGTGTGTGGGTGTGTGTGTGTGTGTGTGTTTGTTTTTGTAAATTATGTCGGCGCCGTGCTATCAGAGATCAACTTGGAATTTAGTAGACACGAAGACATATTGTCTGACATGTCCGACGAGATCGACTCGCTGCACACACGGCTCGACTCATATCTGCACGTTATCACAACACGTGCCGAACACTATCGCACGTGTCAGTCGTGAGCCACGTGTTGTGAGCCACGTGAGTGTACACCACGTGCCTACGCTATAATAATTTCACCATGTATTGACATCATTTGTCGTTTGAAACATAATGTGCAATTTCAAACCAACTGATTTCGGCTCAACATTTTCTCCTCCAACTGTGAATGTAACGGAATTTGAAGGATTTTGAGGAATAAAGCTTGGCGGCACGCTATCTGACATATATGTGTATGTTTGTGTGTGTGTGTGTGTGTGTGTGTGTGTGTGTATTGTTGGAAAATATCAATATTGACAAGTCATTACTGATCGTTGCACAAATTATCACTAATACTCAATTATTATTATTATTATTATTATTAATATTTACTGCTAGCACAAGTATTGATTCTGGAGACATTTTCACACACTAATTTCTATTCAGCAGTGGCGGCGCCAGAATTTTTCCTGTAAGAAGGGGGCTGATGGGGGGGCTATTGAAAAAGATGCAGGGGCACATTTGGGGGGCTTCGACCTCTCCAAGCCCCCCCCCCTCTGTCGCCGCCACTGATACCAGCTTTGTCGCTAGCTTTTCAGTGCGTGTCACTAAGCTAGTGTGTTTGTGTGTTTGTTTTGATCCGTATGTTTGTCGAGTGTCAAATATTACACCGCATCCATGACTTCATTTTTATCGGTGACTTTTATCTATGTGATGGCTTGAATGCTGTTCAACTATTGAACTTCAATTTCATCTGGAAAGTTCTCTAATTAAATTAAGCACACACACAAGCACGCGTATGTATATGACAACAGAACGTTGAAATTTCTCTCTTAATACGAAATATGCATATATATTTGGTATAGTCTGCTTTTTTGTCGGAAAATATTTAAATTATAGTATATTTGCTAATGCGTGTGTTTGTTTGTGTGTGTGTGTGTGTGTGTGTGTGTGTGTGTGTGTGTGTGTGTGTGTATGTTATTGTTTATAAACCATGTCATATGCATATAATTTGATGTTGTTTGAGTAGGTTATTTCATTGGTGTTTTTTGGATGATTTATCATTGGAATGCTTCGAATGACTGCCATATTAATAATTAACCAATTTACTATGTTTTCATTGTACGGTTTAGTCAAGCGACGAATACAACGTTGACCACAAATTATCATGTTTGTTTCAATGTGTTTTTTCCATAAAACTTGCCACTTTTCCACAAACTTGACGTATTTACATTAAACAAATGATGCACTTGAGATTTGTACTTAGAATGGTTTTTGTATAGCATACGATGTCGATTTTGCGACGTTTATTGCGCATATGTGCGTTTTTGTGCAGGTTACATTTACGGCGCACCTTGTCAATGTCAACCGTCATAAACCCGCAACGAATATAAAGTTTTGAAAAATATGCTAATGCACTATATTTTGAAGAATATTTCTTCGGTAATTTGTCATTTGATTGTTTGGAAAGTTTTATTGTTGTTGAAAATTCGTGTTCAATAACATTCATACATTATAATATATTGTTTCATATTTTCAACTTCAGAAAGTCAAATTGGAGTTGCCTTTTTTCATTTTTCATTTCGTTGAATAGAAGCTTGTCTTCACCTTGTTATAATAACATCAGTATAATTATAAAAAATAATTACGTCAATTATGAACAATATGTTTCAGAAAGAATCATATTATATATTCATTTAATTCATTAGTGCAAACTTGTTTACCCTTCTCACCAGGTTTTGTTGAGATAATAATGATAAAATGATAACAATAACCAATTAATAATGATCAGAGAAATTCTAATGCTTCAATCAAATTTTCTCGAATTTAATATGTATAATTTGAACACGTATGTATGTATACGTCCAATGTATACGTCTGAAACGAAGTGAACTTGTTTCAATATACAAAAAAACGACCTGAGAATGTCGAATTGCTACACACTACTGATGACAAGCTGTTTCACAATGACACAGCAGAGAAACAGACGGCGTTCGACCGCCACAATTGACACTTGCACGCGTGCCCTTGAGAGGCCGCACCTGCGCCAGTCGGCTTGCCAGTCACGATGATGTTGTGACGTCATGGCTGGGGGCGTGGCTTGCAACACAGCAAGCGAGGTGTCCACCTGTGTGTCAGTAGTGGATTGACTAGGCGTTGTGTGTGTTGTGTGTTGGTCGTTGGAGCTTCAGTGAAAGCTTATCGACCTGAGCAGGGATATATTCAAACAGCAGCTATGATGGGTGAGTAAATTAAATATTAAAACAAGTTTGTTTTGTTGGCTCATGTGAAATTTGTATGTATTACGTAATGATTAAGCTGATTACGTAATTTTTCCTTTTTGCTGTTTGATGTATTTTTTATGGCGTTTCATTCTTAATTTATCCGTTTTCTGATAGTTATTAATACATGTAAATTCATGTCCAATGAGCTGTCTATTTATTTTCCGCTGACAATCAAACCAAATATATTTAAACATTTAATTAATCGAATCTGCTTTTTTTGAAAATATTCCTTTTTTTCGTGTTTTTCGTTAGAAATATTTTTATAGTGTGGAAGGAGAACAAAATCGATTTTAAACAGGCAAATATAAAATTGTTGTCAGTGGTGTGATTGTGAACACATAACTACTTTGAAAAATTGATGTGACCCATTTATCGAATTTGAGTCTATATTTGTAAGTTGGCTAGATTTTCGAGTATATCATGACCTCGGGGGCTGAAAATCATGACCATTTACATTTCCAGTGTAGTGTAGACTGCTATCAATTTTCACTGTGCTGACATGCGGGCCTCACTGATTCTCACCACCCGCTCAGACTGGTTTTCTAGTTAATTGGTGGTCGCACGAGAAAGCTGGCGTTGTATCGCATGATTGACGTCATCTGTGAATGACGTCACTTCTCAGCCACATCTTCCAGATATCTACGTTAAGATTTATGGGTTAATCCATTACTGCCCATAATCATATTGTGGCGTGTGTACTGCCAAATACAATCACAAGAAGTGCACGCAATCTTATCGCACGTCACCGTGCGTTCGCTGCAATTAATTCACACTTATCACGAGTTGCGTCATCAACACACACACATACACACGCACACACACATCAAAATATGTTATATAAGGACCTCTTTGTGTCGGTACGAGGGACGGAGTGTGTGGCGGTGTGTGGCAGTGTTTGGCCATCTGTGGCGAACGCGTTTCGGTGTTCAATAATACACATTCATTATGTTTGGTAGTGTTATTGGTTACACCGGAGCCGAATACCAATAACATTACAATATTGAATACAACTTTGATATTTTCAAGTTTATATAGCAATTAGTTCAACTCAAACAATGTTGAGGTAAATTTTAATTTCATAAAGAAATGTTCCTTATAAATATAACCTAATGGTTAAATATGTGTTAATATGGACAGAAAACATGAAATAGATAAATACATGTTATCATACATGAGATAACTGATAACTGAGAAAACATGAAATAGATAAATACATGTTATCATACATGAGATAACTGGGGGATAATGGGTTAAACCAGCAATATTTGCATAGCGGATAATCTTTAAATGATAATTTCAAGCATAATCTTTAAATAGCGGAATATTCTATTGGTCCCCTCACATATAGCACTCAGTGGCGAATCCAGAGTGCAATTTTGGGGGGCTGAAATAATTTGGAGGGGCTGAATTAATTGGGGGGGCTGAATTTTGGGGGCGATCAGTCATGTACATGCATCATTATGCAATGTCTTTGCGATTATGCTTATATCAACAAATTCTAAAGAAAATAATTTTTTCTTGACCACTTTCAGTGAATCTCTTGGTTATGAGGAGTTGATGGAAATATTCGGGTATTCAACCCCCTGAGCCCCCCCTAGATACGCCAGTGATAGCACACCTCCAAATAACGGAAAAGTGATCCGACTAATAACGGGTCTGTATGATTCTTAAATGAAGGATATATGTAATATATTAACTTCAGCTTGTCGACTGACAATGGTGGATTTGTGGCGTTTGAGTTGTCACGGAACAACACAAGTTGATAACGTGAGTGCTATGGACCAACAAGCTACAAACAAGCTCACGCACACACATGCTCCTACAACACATACACAATAACACGGACAAACATGACACACAGACATACAAACAAACAGGCGCACACAGAGCTGGTAGGATCGCGAGGTAGCGCGAGACGAAATTTGTACCACAGACTGTTGATGGCTGATTGACATAAACGAGTGATTTATTAGGGCCGGTCATAGATATGGGCGTATTTACATGCCAATACTTACTGAACACTTGGTATTTTGTAGTCCTTGGCAAAGACATAATATTAGCCAAATGTAAACTATGCGCCGCCTAGGACCACAGATTGGTGATGTTCTTGCACAAGAATCATGCACAAATGTATATTTTCATATAACATTGACAGTTGCGATTACTATTGCATCGGAGACTAATGATGTGTTCAACGTTGATGAAACGGGTCTCTCCTGCAAACTACAACATATCAAAACCATGGCGTCCAGGAAAGAAGTCGCACAGCTGAATTATTTTCTGGGTTAATTAATATTTCCGAGATAATCATATAAGATGATGAATAATCAGGGAATAGTTTGTGAAAATTTAACGATTCACAGTGAAAAAGATTGATAAGCTTTGTTACAGAACACACCTCCAAATAGCGCAACCCTCCAGAAAGTGGATTTTTTTCTCTGTCCTTTCGAGCCCTCCATTTGGAGGGCCGACTGTATATATTGAATTGAACACACACCCACACACACACACACACACACACACAGTATTTATCACGGTGCAGACGAGTTCAACTTTCCTTGTACGTGCCGAAACGCAGCTATATTATGCTTATCAGGTGAATTAATACTGGTCAGGTTCAGTTCAAGTTGGCACAGATAGCGTGCGCGTGCAAACATTCGGCCGTGCAGCGCAATAATAAATATGGCCGTGTGATGCAGTCAGCAGGCAGTGATATACGGTGTCAGACATTACTGCGACCGATTCCGGATCTTGATCCTACAGCCTGCTAGATTCAAAGACACACACACACGCACATACACATACTTTTTAGCACGACTAAATAATTGTTTTTAATTACAAATAGTTTTTGTATATCATAAAGCCTAAAGCGTCTATGCCGTTTTTGTGTGTATTTTAATATACGCGGAAAATACTTTATTTACACTGTACTAGTGTAAGTTCAATGCGATGTCACTATTTTCGGAAATCATTTCAAATGTGAGTTGACAGAATTTGGTGTTTTGGAGCTCCTATAATATATATATATATATATATATATATATATATTTCAAATATTTAGTTGTAACATGCATTGAAAAAAATGTTGTAAAATTTTAATTATATTTGAATGCATATTATCTTGGAGTGATGACATACTATATCGTGTTAGTTTCCACGTAATTCAAAGGAAAAATCGACAGATTCATTATAGCTTGGTACTTTCATATGGTTGTCACGTGTTTTTGGATAACCAGATATATTTTACAATTGTTATCTAAAGCTTATTTGTATCATCGCTTTACATTCAAAATTCCTGATAGATGTTCGCATATTATCAGGTATTATTTGCGTCAACTAAATAATTTTAGCAATTGTGAACTGGAGCAATTGCGTCTCGTCAAATTTTAAGTAATTAGTTTGTGATAATAATGACTTCAAATTCGTGATATTGGCTTGACACTTGCTTAGGAAAGTTTGTGCTGTTTCCAGCCTGCACGATTTGTCACGATCATGGTGCACGCAGTACAAAAGTGACTCAATTTTTTATGAAAAAACTGAATCTGAGGTATGAGTGGTGCTCAATTGTGTTTGCTTTCAGTGGATAACAATGTGGTAATTCATAAAAGTTTTGTTGTGCTCGGTCTTATGTGTGCATTTATTCTTTGTCGATCCATTGATGTGAGGGGTTCAATTTGGTGGTCATCGTTTCGTTGTTGGTTTGGTTAATTTTTTGAGTTCGATGTGGGTTTGTTAACAGGTTGTGTGAAGCAATTGACCAATATGAAGGCTCGCTGCCCTTTCTTGAGTATGTTTCAACAAAGCTACGTCCAGCGGTACGGGCAACGTTTGTTGAACATGTACGGCTCGTGGTGCCCCGTGGTGTCGCGACAACATTCAACAATCAACTTCAAAGACGATTCGACTCCCGGTCAATATTTATTGAAAGCTAACAATAAATGTTTAATGCCCTAATAGAATACAACACTATTGAATATGATTTACATCTTTAGCGAGCTTTGTTCAGATTGCTTCTATGATGAGCTATTTACACGATGAAAGCGGAATTATGCTGTTTACACGGACTACAACCACAAGGTCTTCGCTTGTCAGAGAAGCTCACTTGAAAATAATGTATTGCAGTGCAGGATAGCGTCAGTTTTCGGGAGGCAAACAATATTTTATCGGAAATTACATCGCCGCATCTCTTGCTAAGCTTTTGCCGGTATGAATTTTTTTCAACGCGTTTTGATCAATGCATGCGGTCTGTTCTTTTTAAGATACAGTCAAGAGCGTGGGTGCGTCCAAGTGCCCGTTCATGCTGGAGCACGAGGGCAGCGAAATTGTCCAAGCTGCCACTCGCAACGTATCCGATGACGTCATCAACGTACGAGAATGTGAGTG
Source organism: Sacculina carcini (assembly GCA_916048095.2). Classification (NCBI taxonomy): domain Eukaryota; kingdom Metazoa; phylum Arthropoda; class Thecostraca; family Sacculinidae; genus Sacculina; species Sacculina carcini. The sequence goes on from OU696590.1 coordinate 1,437,379, forward strand.
TTGCCAGATTCATGTCCAGTGCTGGCAACCGCATTGCAATATGTTTCGTGTAGTTTTATCTCATATACACACATGAAGTACGGCGAATGACACTTAATTTGTGTGAAAATTTGCGTCGTCTTCGATTGTGGAAATTTTACATCCGCCTCGTTTTATATTACGTCGCATATATTTCATATATAATATGTATCCTTGATTGGGCGTACATCCTGGGGGTATGGGGGAATATATACCCCCGGCAAATTGACTGGTGTATGAAGATGCAATTATACCCCCCCCCGTAATTCTGCTGAGTTGAATTCATTGGGTATATTATCATCGAAATCAACAATACACGAAACATGAAAATATGATAAATATGTGAAAAATTATACTGTACTGAATTATACGCAATATACTTTTCATTGACATATGTGTGTTGTAATTGAATAGGCCGAAAATAGTTTAGGGTTAGTTTAGGGGGTTCCATGCAATTAACCAACTGAGTCAACTTTGAACACTAATGCATGATGACTGTCATTCCCCCCGAACCTCGACACAAATCTACACTTTTGTATCCTTGTATAATATATGGACATGTGTCCGGATTCATATACGTGCGCCTGCAACGCCACCTATTTGAATATAATTATCTTGTGTGTGTATGTTTGTGTGTGCGTGTATGTATGTGCTTGTTGGCAGCGTTCGATTATGATGATTTTTTTCGCGCCCAAATCCAGCGCAAAAAGGACGACCATTCTTACCGCATCTTCAAGAAGGCGAGTGTGTTAGTCACTCTGTATTCTGCCACAAACACTAGCACACACATACACACGCATACATATACAAACATATACATACTTACACACACATACATACACATACACAAGCTTGTGTGCGTTCAGTTTTACTATGCATGCTTTTATACCTAAATTTTTTAACGCTCTATTCTTATGCCTCTTATCTGTCTTGTGTCTCTTCTCTGTCTTGTGTATCTTCTCTGTCTTGTGTATCTTATCTGTCTTGTGTCTCTTCTCTGTCTTATGTCTCTTCTCTGTCTTGTGTCTCTTCTCTGTCTTGTGTATCTTCTGTGTCTTGTGTATCTTCTGTGTCTTGTGTCTCTTCTCTGTCTTGTGTCTCTTATCTGTCTTGTGTCTCTTCTCTGTCTTGTGTCTCTTCTCTGTCTTGTGTATCTTCTGTGTCTTGTGTCTCTTCTCTTTCTTGTGTCTCTTCTCTGTCTTGTGTCTCTTATCTGTCTTGTGTCTCTTCTCTGTCTTGTGTCTCTTATCTGTCTTGTGTCTCTTCTCTGTCTTGTGTCTCTTCTCTGTCTTGTGTATCTTCTGTGTCTTGTGTCTCTTCTCTTTCTTGTGTCTCTTATCTGTCTTGTGTCTCTTCTCTTTCTTGTGTATCTTCTCTGTCTTGTGTCTCTTCTCTGTCTTGTGTCTCTTCTCTGTCTTGTGTCTCTTCTCTGTCTTGTGTCTCTTCTCTGTCTTGTGTATCTTATCTGTCTTGTGTCTCTTCTCTGTCTTGTGTATCTTCTCTTTCTTGTGTCTCTTCTCTGTCTTGTGTCTCTTCTCTTTCTTGTGTATCTTCTGTGTCTTGTGTCTCTGTCTCTGTCTTGTGTCTCTTCTCTGTCTTGTGTATCTTCTCTTTCTTGTGTCTCTTCTCTGTCTTGTGTCTCTTCTCTTTCTTGTGTATCTTCTCTGTCTTGTGTCTCTTCTCTGTCTTGTGTCTCTTCTCTGTCTTGTGTCTCTTCTCTGTCTTGTGTCTCTTCTCTTTCTTGTGTATCTTCTCTTTCTTGTGTCTCTTATCTGTCTTGTGTCTCTTCTCTGTCTTGTGTCTCTTCTCTGTCTTGTGTCTCTGTCTCTGCTCTCTTGGTCTTTTAAGCGCAACTTCAACGGCTCCGATTTACCTACTAGAAATAGTCTTATGATTCTTTGATGAATGGCTCCTCTCGTATTCGTATCGCTATTGTATTGTTTGTGATTGTTCAGGGATTTATCGGATGGCATGTGTTGACTAATCTGTATGTATGTGTGTGTGTGTGTGTGTGTGTTACAGGTGCTGCGCTGTGCCGATCAATTTCCCATGGCCAAGGAGTATTCGAGTGGCCAGCGAGATGTGACTGTGTGGTGCAGCAATGACTATCTGGGCATGTCTCGTCACCCTAGCGTCGTCAATAGTGTCATGTCAGTGGCATGTGTGTGTTCCAGTTTCAAGTTCAATTATGTATTGCCAAAACAAACACATTAACACTTTTCAAACATTAAAGGTTAAATACCTCAAGTGACAGCTGCTACACGGGAAGAAGTCGAAGCTTATGAACACACAGGTGTGTCCCGTGCAGCTCTCTGCCACCGCAGAACCAACCCTCTCCACGCTATGACGCCACAAGGACGTAAGATGTATTAGAGAGGGCCACCTCCCCAGAATGCATGACACAACACATGACTGATATCTGGTACCATCATTTACTGCTGGGTGGACAGGGGCTGTTGAATTATAGAATTTGTCGAAAGAAATTCTGCTCCGCCGGGCTTCGAACCACGGACCTCTCTCTTGTGAGGCGGGTGTGCTACCACCACACCACCAAATGCAACACTAGAAACACTGATAGTATATTGGCAATGCCTAACGAGATATATGGTTGACACCAACAACAATTGACACCATACGATAATGGTTGCTGAACGTAGGAAAAAAGTACATTACTTTTCGTACTAGTACGGTACGATTGCAAAAATATGGTATGGTACGAAAGTACGGTGCTAAATTTGTACTTTGGTACGAATAACGAAAAACCAATTGTACCGTACCATATTTCATTCTCTGGTTAGACATGAACAAATTGACTAACGTGCTGGTTCTAAATCCTATTGAAGGCCACATTTGACCGCTGAGGGAATATAGCGCCATTTGTAAGTTCACCAGTTAGATCTATCGCATCAATTTTAAACATCAACAGGTGGATGAAAGCGCAAGCTACTTGCTACACTATGCAAACACACCAACATGTGTGTGTGTGTGTGTGTATGTGGCAGTGAGGCGGTGAGGGCCCACGGCACGGGCGCCGGCGGCACACGCAACATATCTGGCAACACTGTGATTCACGAGCGACTGGAGGCCGAACTGGCAGCGTTGTACGAGAAACAGGCGGCTCTGTTGTTCACCTCGTGCTTTGTGGCCAACGACACCACGCTGTCCACGCTGGCCCGCAGCATGCCCGGTCAGTATTGTAGATGTTGTTGTTGTTCATGTTTCTCAGGTTGTCTGGCCGAACAATCTCCTGAGCTGCTGGGGAAAGAAACGGCACCGTGGCCCGGTGGTTCCACACGTCCTTGGTTGACTTGATTTTTGAATTGGTGTCTGAGTTGTGTGTGTCCTTCAGTATCCCTCAGTAAGTCCTTACATACATGACATATTTTGTTTTTGTTCTTACTATGCTGTTTTATCCACACAACAAAGATTATCTTATAACTGATATCTGTTTTGATGTTGTTCTGGCGCAACACAAATGCGCTCGTTGAAATCACACTGCTTGATATTTTACACTCAGCACACACTAAAACCAATCATACACACACACACACACACACACACACACACACACACACACACACACACTGTACAGGAGCGCACTCAGCCAAACTCAAGGGAGCTAACTCTATAACAACATCTGGTGTTACTGACTAGGTGGATATACAGCGGCTTTTAATTATAAGATCATGCTTAAACTGCATCACACAGCGCGCGAACCGAACCGACTTGTTTGCGTGTGCGTATGTGTGTGTTAATTGTAAACGTAACTTTATTGCCACACATAGAAAACAATACATTTTATATAAACAAAAAACAGACCAATAAAACAACAGCAGTTAGGCGAGCCATAGCTTTTGGACAAACGAATAGTATACGAGAATATTATCAGTTTGTGCAGCTATGTGATTGTGCACATTTGTGTGTGTTATTGATACATTACAGTGGACAAATCAAGCATGTGTGTGTGTGTGTGTGTGTGTGTGTGTGTGTGTGTGTGTGTGTGTAGGTTGTCAAATACTGTCGGACGCCGGCAACCATGCGTCCATGATACAGGGCATTCGTCGTTCTGGTGCTGAGAAGTACATCTTTCGTCACAACGATCCCGATCATTTGCGCGAGTTGATCAGCTCGCTGGAGCCGGGCCGGCCCAAGATCGTCGCTTTCGAAACGGTCCATTCGATGACCGGATCTGTGTGTCCGCTCGAGCAACTGTGCGACGTACGCACTCACACATATGCTAACACATGCTATAACATGATCACATATTCACATTAACCAATCTGGTGCTGTATAGAACGATAGCATTTCACGTAGCTAAGTATATATGCCCTGACCACGTTTGATATTGTGAAATTTCGGAGGAAAATTGGAGCTGATTATGTTTTGGTGATTTAAGCTGTATATTATAGTTTCACCATATTATATAATTCCGCAGCCCCCTGCCATTAAGCCCATGTTTTAATACTAAATTCTGCTCCATATTTTCCATGGTGGGCTTAATGACCAGGGTCAAAAATTTAGCCTGCTAAATTTCTATTTATCCAAAAGAACAAGCTTCACTATAGTATGAATTATATCAATATTAATCAGGTACAAATATGTGCAATAATTTGTTGAAAACGTAAATTAATACGTAATGATTAAGGACGGATTTTTGTCGACATATTGCATATATAGAACAAACAGAACAATAGAAAAATACTACCGGAGAAAAGTTCAAATTTTTGGGTGGGCTTATTGAACCGTACTGCTAAAAACCATCGTATTCCTAGGCCTGAAAAGTGGCATGGACTTGTGGCGTTTGAGTTGCCACGGAACAACACAAGTTGATAACGTGAGTGCTATGGACCGACTGTATTTATACACAATGACACAAACAAACATGACACACAGACATACGGACAAACAGGCGTACACACAGCTGGTAGGGTCGCAAGGTGGCGTGAGACGAAATTTTTGCCGCACCACAGGCCAGGTGGACTTCTGAATCCGAAATCGGGAATATACTGTATATGAAATATTCCGTTCTGTTGTAGTATATTCTAATCATCTGTAGTATTATTATGATTGTTATTAATAATTACAGGCAAATCCAGTGACATGGAAAGAGTGCAAGCGCTATTACCACCATGCGGTGACCCCATGTGTACTGGAAACATCCAAAAGCTATAGGTGCTTTGAGAAAACCGAGCTGTGTATCAGCCCAAAAACGACAACCAAAAATGGTACTATCAAACATGCTTGTGTGTGTGTGTGTGTGTGTGTGTGTGGTGTGGTGTGGTAGATTGCGCACGAGTACGGTGCGTTGACGTTTGTCGACGAGGTGCATGCAGTCGGACTGTACGGTCACAACGGCGCCGGCATTGCCGAGCGCGATGGAGTGTTGGACAAAGTGGACATTGTGTCGGGCACGCTGGGTGAGTGAGCCGATACATCACTGTGGTGCCTCCCGGGCATCTCATATGCTAGTACTTCAAAATTGCCATATTTTGTCGTTGTTTTTCTATATCAACACATTTCTCATCATTTGGCTATATTAATTAGGTACATTTATTTGGTATCAACGCAATATTCATATAGAAAAACTACTTTAATTTTATTGATATACAAAGTTGAAAATGTGAAAGTCGTTGTACCCAATAAAATCATGGGAGGTAATGGGTTAATAATTATTATTATAATAATAGCATTATCGTAGTGGCTATACATGGGTGTTCCTTCGTTTCAACCCAGTTCTATTGTGTGTGTGTGTGTGTTTGTGTGTGTGTGTGTGTGTGGCGGCAGGCAAGGCATATGGCAACATTGGCGGTTTTATCGCCGGCGATGCGGCACTGGTGGACGCCGTGCGCAGCTATGGCGGCGGCTTCATTTTCACCACATCACTGCCGCCGTCGGTGTGTGCCGGAGCGCTGGCCGCCGTGCGCGTGCTGCGCTCCGACGAGGGTCGCCAGCTGCGAGAGCTGCACCAGCAGCGCGTGCGACAGTTGCGCGACCTGCTTAGCTGGCGGCGACTGCCCGTCGAACACTGTCCCAGTCACATAATCCCGGTGCAGGTGGGCGAGCCGCGGCTCAACAACCGTCTGTCCGACCGGCTGCTGGCCGAACACGGCCATTATGTACAGGCCATCAATCATCCGACGGTGCCGCGCGGCGAGGAGAAGCTGCGTCTGGCGCCGACGCCGCTGCACTCGGCCGCCATGATGCGCCGGCTGGCTGATGATCTTGAGCGCGTGTGGCGGCAGTTGGGCGCGCCGCTGCGGCCTGCCGTCGGCGACTGCGATCGCGCTCAATGTCTCTACTGTCGACGGCCGCTGCTGTTTGAGCGCGCCGAGCGCCGCCTGCAGTCGCCTAGCAGCATTGTCTCGTGCGATTTGCCGCTGTGTCCGCAAGTGCGCGTTCACTAGCGCCGTGATGTGGTGAAGCGATGTTGATGGAGCGATGGCTGAGTTTGGGTGCAATCTAGGTGACACAAAAATGATCGGAATGTTTAATTGTTGGGTTCATGTTGAATCGGTAGGTAGAATCGCTAGAAGACGTTGAAAATATATATTTCTCGTTGTCAACTTGGCGTGTGTATTTGCATGATGTGATGCTTGCCACTGGGTTATGTCCCGTGAGTGTAAACATTCCCAATGGGCTCTTCCTACAATGTGGATAAAGAATATCCGCGAGTATGAAAGACAGTGTCCTACAATTTTCCAATTTCAATAAATATTAGAAATTTTATTAAAAATCAGTACCGTAGTACGGAGTTCAAAGCAATTCTGGTACTATTTAGAGGCCCAATGAAAACTCGCCGAACTGTGGGCTTTGTGGCAGCACTTGAAAGATTTTGGTGAAACTGGCAACTGCTTGCGATTCACTTGCGAAGACCGCGTGGTGCGCGCTTGGAGAATTAGTTATTAATCTTCAACCGATCGCTTTTTCACATCTTCAAATCAAGTCATCAGACAATGGGTTCCCGGATGTTTTAAGTGTACAGTGTGAATTGTAGATTGTTTTCGCTTTCTGTTTGCTCAAAATTGCTCGCGCAGCGTATTAGCTCGTGTGATCTTGAGTGTTTTGAGCTGCGTGTTTCGTCAACATTGTGTTTTCATCAACTTCATTACTTTGACCATTTACACTGAGGACAGCATGCTAAGAAGTGCGCGTCTACGTGCAACAAAATAAGTTCGGAATCTATCAGGCGAGTATTGGGATATCTGAAGATATATATACTAGCACAATCTTACTAAAATGTTTTCATAGGTGCCATGAAACAATATGAAACGACAACACCATATGTTTTATTAAACAACCAAATGATGTTTTTAATTCAACCACCGAACGACTGCAACAGGAGCCAACCCAGGTGGATTATCGCTCCTTAATCCGAATTAAGCCATACAACATATCACACGTGGATTAAGCCAAATGATGACGTTTTGCATTTTAAAGCGTACGTAACCCCGCTGAGACTATTTGACACATCTCGCTGTGAGCTGAGTAACTGCCGGAGAACACAAGTGGAGGAGCTGAAGGATGAAGCCGGGCTAGGCTTTGAATCACGCACACGAAAGTTCAGCGCCTAAGCCACTGAGTTGCTCGAAAACCGGAGGAACGAAATATGCACAGCAGAGGAAAATGGGTAAATTAACATAACAGCAATTGAATTACTGGTAAAATACAACAGGTACGTAGATTTGTGTCGAGGCTCGGGGATGACAGCCATCATGCAAGTTGACTCAGTTGGTCAATTGCATGGGACCCTCAACCATTCTCGGCCTATTCAATACACATACCACAATGAAAGGTATATTACGTAAAGTATAATTCTACATACATAAAGTGTAAACATATTTATGTTTTCTTTCATTTTTCGTGTATTGTTATATTTTTGCTATGCATATTTTGATGATAATAAGAGTGATATGATGAATACGATGATAGTACTCGTATATCCATTGAACTGACCTCGGCAGAAATATCGGGGGGTATAATTGCATATTCATCGTCCCCAGTCAATTTGTAGGGGGGTAATATACCCCCAGGATATACTCCCATGAAACACAACATTAAATATTATTAGCGAATTAACTTGGAATTTTTACGAGGATCTAATGTTTTAAACTTCAATCTAAAGTTTTTGTTATCGAAAGCATCTGGAAATCGTACAACAGATTGTACACACTTTCAATATTGCCCACCGACAATAATTATTCTTGCACAATCCAAAATATTGTGCAAGAATAGTGAACGTTCATACATGAGCGAACAATGGAGTGGAACGTGGAGTGAAACAATGTCTGGTATTTTGTGTTAAAGGTTAAAGGCCTAAGTGACAGCTGCTACACGGGAAGAAGCCGAAGCTTATGAACACACACAGGTGTGTCCCGTGCAGCTCGCTGCCACCGCAGAACCAACCCTATCCACGCTATGACGCCACAAGGACGAAATGCGTATTAGAGAGGGCCACCTCCCCAGAATGCATGACACAACTCATGACTGATATCTGGTAACATTTACTGCTGGGTGTACAGGGACTGTGGGATTATAGAATTCGCCCAATGAAATTCTGCTCCGCCGGGTTTCGAACCACGGACATCCCGCTGTGTGTGAACTTGGAGTGGAATTATCTGGTATTTTGTGTGTGAACGTGGAACGGATAATGGAGTGGAACGTTCACTTACATGAGCGTTCCACTCCATTGTTCAAAGAACTGAGCATTATGAAACTTGACGACCTGATCAGATACAATACTTTAATGAAAATTTTCAATGCACTCAAACCTCGTCTTCCGAAGAATATACAAAATAACTTCGAAGCAAATCCCAGGCACATTTGCGGTTCCTTTTGCACGCACAAACACAAGAGACCTGACACTTTTTCATCAAGGAATCAGACTTTGGAACCAATTACCAAGTCCAATCAAAATGTCCCAATCGATGTCAGCTTTCAAGAAAATAGTAAGAACACAATATATTCAAACTTATGATTGATACACATACTGCTTATGCGTATTGGAACATATTAACAGTGTGGCAAAAGCTTTCATTTTTATTATTAGTTGTATATATTATGTATGTGTATATATGTTAATGTATATTGTATGTTTGAAAAGGGCAGTACAAGCCTCCAGACTTCTTATGCCCAGCCATCCTAACAGTGTGAATTATCTGGTATTTTGTGTGTGAATGTTTGTGTTATGTTGGGTTTGGCAAATACATGATGATGAACGTGTAGGGGCCTTAGATAGAAGAAATGTGTGAGCGGAGAAGTTATGCGTAATTAATGTGCCGTTACTCAGCTGCATCCGGTCCGGTCTGGTAAAATATTATCTCCCAGAAAATGTCGGTGCATATTTATGATGTATGGGAAATTTTGCTTTTTAAATCAACGAACTTCCGAACTGGGTTGTGTGCCTACTCGCCTGAGGTTTTCGAAGCGGTCCTCCCGAATAGAGCCACGTAGCAGACACCACGTGCCTCGAAAGTAGGCGATGCAGACACTTGCAGAATAGAACACTTGAAGACATGTAGACGTGAACAACTTGAAGAAACAGCTTACGTGCACTTGACCACAAAGGACCTCAATGCTTCAATGAATCAATCCTCGCTGTTAACTTGACCGGTCTTGACTTGATAATTGAACTCACTGACCGTTCGACTTGTCAGGCTGAGATTGGCCGATAACTGGGGCGTCATTGTGACGTCACTCAGGCTTGACCGCCTAGCCCCAAGCGAGGCAGCAGCCAGTGGCGGCGCCAGGATTTCTACGATAGCGGGCTAAGGAAAAAGTAGAGGGGGTTGGGCGAAGCATGAAGAGCTACACTCGAACGCTGACTACATAATATGGTAAGGGACTGGGGACCACACTGATACAGTCCTCTAACTTGAACCAAAATTTTGGGACTTCATTTACAGTTGCAAGTAATTTTAATATCCATGGTTATGAATTTTGGGGGGCTTAGGGGGTTTGGCTTAATTGGGGGGTTCCAAGTACCCCTTGGCACCGCCGCTGGCAGCAGCACACACAGTTCGTTGTAATTTAGACAACCTAATGTAGACAACCTATGTATGCATCTTACATTTCCTACATATGCGCCATTGTGCGTTCGACAACATCCATTCGAGCTGTGCATCTTTCAAGCAAGTGCATTCCAACTCATAGTTGAAGCGAAAATTCCAGTGATGAAAGAGGAAATGCTATCTAGCCACACGCAGTGGTGCACGAGAATTCAGAGAAGCACTCTTCTTGTATTGCGCATTATCTGGACCTGCGATTACATAGATGTGTATCTACATACACAGCAGTGGCAGTGCCAGGAGTTTTCCGATGTGGGAGCTGAGGGGGGCCAAGGAAAAAGAGGTGGTGCCTTGCGAAACATGAGGAACTAGGCTCTAAATGTTCATGGTCATGATTTCTGGGGGATTCAGCCCCCAAAAACGCTCTTTGGCGCCGTCACTGATACACAGGTATGTACACACGAATGTTCATGCTGACTTGTTCATTCATGTGTGTCTGCAGACTGTGCAGCTAAAATGGTATGCCGAACACGGACATTTTATGCGTACATGCCGAGTTTCTGATCGTGTGGAATTCGCTATTTCTGGATTGTTTCATTGAACCTTTCATGTTCGTGGCTATTTGTGCTGGTGCTTCAGTCTGGTGTGGGCGCAGCGGTGCATTAATATTTCTCAATGGCGGCATCAAGGGGGAATTTGAGGGACTGAAGCTCCCCAAATGTGCCAAGTTCCTGATTCCCCCCTCAGAAAAATCTGACCATGAACATTTCAGGTGTAGTTGCTCATGTTTCGCAAAGTTTCGCAAAGTCTCTTTCCTTAGCACCCACCGGAAATATCCTAGCGCCCACACTGGTTGGGAGGTTTGTGTACCAGATTGTCGCTACCCAATGTCCACATGCTTGTCGATTGTCCAGTAATATCGTAGACATTCGCGCCTGTAAATTGGCTGCCATATATTTTGATGATGTTGGTTTGCTGTGATATTGTGAGCAGTGATGTGGTCACAACTATGATATAGTATTTGCTCTAGAGTTTGTACTACTGTGAGTCATTACAAGTTAGATTTTTTCGCTTCAAGTATGAAAGTCGCATCGCCTGCGTATTGAACATTATGGAAATCGATTGATACGTGGCATTATGGAACAAGTTGGAGTATACATAATTATGTTTGGTCATAATATTGAGTGATCCTGATTGAACATGACACATGTTGAGACAAACGTAAACAAGATTCGTAAGGAATTCTAAACAACGTGCTGAAAACGAGGACCATCTCTCATTGTAGAAGACTGGATATCCAGGGCATACACACACTTATGATGGAACAGCGTATTCCGGTGCTGCGCAAATGCATACATGGTTGCCACACAGGTGCTCTCGCATGAGCGATCCGTTAAGGAGTGGCGTAAAGTCGAGCGTGTCTGAACTAGCACCGAACATCATTTGTCCGTCACACTCGTCTCAGGAAACACTGTCAAGTCTTGTATAATGTCTACTAATAAATCTGGTGCTGAAATATGCAAGGTGAGTGGACATTTACGCAAACATACAGTGCATACAGAATCCATAAAGGCATCGTCTGTCTATACGTCTGTTTATAACGGTCGATTTAGTCTTGGCTTCTTTATTCATTAACTTTGACCTTCCCGACTTCTTTACTTTACCTTAAGTCTTGTTCCCTGCGTCTTTCGGGCACTTTTGGTACATGGGGTCACCGTAGGGTGGTAATAGTGCTTGCACTCTTCCCATGCTACTGGATTTAATTAATATTAAAGTAATAATTAGTAATAGTAAGTAATAATAACGATTTGTCATTTCGAATAATGAATAATGACATTGCTATTTAGAGTAGCCCGTATTCACCGCTAAGATCTGGATGCTCTCGTTGATGTACCTAAACCCTCGTTGATGTACCATAAACCTTCAACAACAAAATGCATTTGATAGCGCACTTACAGTGAGAACGAAAATGAAAATTTGCTTTGCAGATAAATAAAGATTACGAGACAGCAAAATTACTCTGATGCATTACCGTTGACTAGAAAATGATCCGCCTTTAGACAAGTCTAATTTTTGGCACTGTTGGATGTCTAGCCACCCTAATCACTAGTTAATAACATAGAGCAGGGGCGGGCAACCTTTTCAGAGCGAGGGCCAGATGAGACTCTTGGAAGGGGGTGGCATGCCGGAGTGAAAAACGAACTCTACTACCACGACTACTACTGAATATAATAATGACAATAACAATAATAATGAAATGTAAAGTAGTTCAATAATGTTTTTTTTCGGAAATCTTGAGATTTATTGGAATTTCTTCTCTACTTTTAGTGGGAAGTCTGCGGGCCGGATTGCAATGATAAAGCATAGCAGGGTGGCGGGCCGGACTAAGCTGAGCGGTCGCGGTCCCACCCCTTACAGATTATGCTATGATGCGTACTATCCCGGTATCTACATATTTCATTTGAATCGAGTGAGAGGCTTGTGAGAACAACTATGTCAGGGTACATCAGGGTGACACTTATTTTACGAAAGTATGCATTTCAATGAGTACGGGTGGAATTATGATTACATTTGTTTTAAAAAAACACTAAAATGTTTCTTTTAAATATGAATTTTTAGCACTAGTTCAAAGCGATTACAGTTTCAAGATTTTTGGTCAAACAGCTATATTTCCCAGATTTTTGAATTCCACTCAAACAAATATTTATATTGTTCACGATAAACGTATATTATAATGACCAAAAGTCAACTATGAAAATGTAAACCAGGATACGCATCAGAAAGTCAACCCAGTTTATCTATCTACTAGCATTTAAACCCGCCCGTTGTGCGGAACAATTCATACAATGCAACTCATTCAGCTCATAATGGAAAAAGAATACAAATTAAAAAAGAAAATAGTAAACCCTTGAAAAGTCTTAACCAATAGATATGTCAGGATGTGAATATTTATATTTTGACAAACTATTTTCCCTCAAATGGCCTCATATTTAAACATGCCGGTCGTTCGGAATGATTAAGAGTTCAAACACGAATCAAACAATAAAGATGGAAAAAAATGATGACACATTTTCATCAGAATGTTTCCAAAATATATTTATAACTCAACATCATTCCCCAAAATCATTTGCTCAAGTACTGTTCTACTTTTACCGCTATAATATTTACAGCCAACGTTATATATTCCGCTATCTCTTAAGTCCGATATAACCTGCATTTAAACCTGCCCGTCGTGCGGGTGAATTCATAAAAAGGGAATACAAATCAAACAGCTAAAATTGAAATCCATAAAAAAGTCCAATTTAATTATTGAGCTTTACAAATTTGCTATAAATTGCCATATTGTATTACGTGCATATGTTAGGAATAGGTGTTTTTCATCCCTATTGGTCCACGTCATTATAATTATAGACATGTGACTTTAATTATAGTTCTAGACATTATTATAATTCTAGGCTAAGAGCCTGGATGTATTTTGTTGCTTTTTTGTTGGGTTACAAGTCTAATATGACACCTATCATATATCCCCTAGCATTTAAACCCTCCCTGCATTCCATATTTCAACATTACACCTATATTTACCGATAAAATAGATCAATGATTATGCTAGATTGAGCCCAAACAGTTCATTTTGCTGTTTAAATACTATATAAGACATGTACACACACAAATGGTATGTTTTAATGAGTATAATGAGTAATTCCAGTATTTATGTGTATATTATATAGTGATTGTCTGTATTGTGTCTATATGTGTGTCCGTATGCGGTGCTATGCACACGCAGGATGTCTAGCACCACACACGAACACAATGTTCACCCACTTTCCAGATACATGTTTATCGAGTTTATGTTGACAATGCAATATGAACATTTGCTGCATTGTACACCTTTACAACTAACAATTATTCTGGATAGTGTGAAATAATTGTTCTAAAAGTTCAAAATTGTCCTAATTCTAAATAGTTGATCTAGATAAATAATTCTTCTAAATAGTAGTTGAAAGAATGAAAAAGTTGCGCTAAAAACAAAAGGTTGCATTTATAACTTATTAGTACTTATTTCAGATAAATGAAATATTGATTTTTGGGATCCTTATGACAAACAGATTCTATGATACAAAAGTTGCATTTGCAACAAAAGGTCACCCTAATTTTTTATATTAACTGAGCTGGGTGTGTTTACGTGTGCGAGTATGCTTGTGTGAATACGTGCTGGTGTGTATGTGTATGCAAATGTGTGTGTATGTGTCGGTGAGTTTCTACATGACTGGTTTATCAGACGGCAAGTGTGAGCCACAAAGACCACAAATACTTGGGCAAATTGAGTTTTGTTCTCAGAATCGCAGCGCACCTCAAATGGCCAGTGTGCGCGATATAGCTGAATTTATCATGGTCATGTGGGGTTTCCAGTTGAACAGCGTATATGCATGCTTTCTACCCGAATATGACCTTGAGTAACAGTCTCAAATCATATTTTTCAACGTGATACCAGAATGATGTGTGCTGCTGAATGTAGATATATTGTTTTCTATTAGCATGAAAAACCGCCCTTTGTGCGGAGCAATTCATGTAATATAATTCATACTTTTTTCATGAAAAATATTGCAAATTAAAAAAAAGTAAACTCATAAAAATGTGAACCAAATGAAAAGTCCAAATTTAATCATTTTTGTTCTAATTTTGACAAAATATTTCCCCTCAACCCGCCTCATATTCAAACCCCGTCGTGCGGAATAATTCAGAAATAAAACACGAAACAAACACAATTAGAAATGGTGAAAACTTTTCATGAGAATGTTTCCCAAACATATTTTGAACTTAACATCATTCCCCAACACCATTTGCTCGAGTACTATTCTACTTTTACCGCTACCGCAACTTTAACCGCTATCATATATTTCGGTATCATTTAAACCCAATATAACTTGACCCAAACCTACCAAACCCAACCCAACCACCCCATCTTGACCTAACCCAGCCTAATCTGAGGTGATCCAACTTATTAGTTTGAGATCACAAAATGAACCGATTCAATCATAATTTCTGATCAGAAGTTTGAGATTATCTACGCCAGGGGTCTCAAACACGCGGCCCACCAATACTTTTCTCGCAGCTCGCCATTATAGTATAGAAACCAAATAGTAAAACTGAGGGTGGGACAGACAGACACACAGCCCAAACAGTTCATTTTGTTGTTTAAATACTATATAAGACATGTACATACACAAATGGTATGTTTTAATGAGTATAATGATTAATTCCATTATTTCTGTCGATATTATATTGTCTATGTCTTTATTGTGTCTATGTGTGTGTCCGTATGCAGTGCTATGCACACGCAGGATGTCTAGCACCACACACGGACACAATGTTCACACGTCTCCCAGATACAGGCTTATCGAGTTTATGTTGACAATACATGAACATGTGCTGCATTGTACACCTTTACAACTAACAATTATTCTGGGTAGTGTGAAATAATTGTTCTAAAATTTCAAAATTGTCCCAATTCTAAATAGTGGATCATAAAAATGAAATAGTTGCGCTAAAAACAAAAGGTTGCATTTATAACTTACTTAATACTTATTTCAGATAAATAAAATATTGATTTTTGGGCTCCTTATGACAAACAGATTCTATGATACAAAAGTTGCATTTGCAACAAAAGGTCACCCTAATTTTTTATATTAACTGAGCTGGGTGTGTTATGTGTGCGAGTATGCTTGTGTGAATACGTGCTGGTGTGTATGTGTATGCAAATGTGTGTGTATGTGTCGGTGAGTTTCTACATGACTGGTTTATCAGACGGCAAGTGTGAGCCACAAAGACCACAAATACTTGGGCAAATTGAGTTTTGTTCTCAGAATCGCAGCGCACCTCAAATGGCCAGTGTGCGCGATATAGCTGAATTTATCATGGTCATGTGGGTTTTCCAGTTGAACAGCGTATATGCATGCTTTCTACCCGAATATGACCTTGAGTAACAGTCGTAAATCATATTTTTCAACGTGATACCAGAATGATGTGTGCTGCTGAATGTAGATATATTGTTTTCTATTAGCATGAAAAACCGCCCTTTGTGCGGAGCAATTCATGTAATATAATTCATACTTTTTCATGAAAAATATTGCAAATTAAAAAAAAGTAAACTCATAAAAATGTGAACCAAATGAAAAGTCCAAATTTAATCATTTTTGTTCAAATTTTGACAACATATTTCCCCTCAACCCGCCTCATATTCAAACCCCGTCGTGCGGAATAATTCAGAAATAAAACACGAAACAAACACAATTAGAAATGGTGAAAACTTTTCATCAGAATGTTTCCCAAACATATTTTGAACTTAACATCATTCCCCAACACCATTTGCTCGAGTACTATTCTATTTTTACCGCTACCGCAACTTTAACCGCTATCATATATTTCGGTATCATTTAAACCCAATATAACTTGACCCAAACCTACCAAACCCAACCCAACCACCCCAACTTGACCTAACCCAGCCTAATCTGAGGTGATCCAACTTATTAGTTTGAGATCACAAAATGAACCGATTCAATCATAATTTCTAATCAGAAGTTTGAGATTATCTACGCCAGGGGTCTCAAACACGCGGTCCACCAATACTTTTCTCGTAGCTCGCCATTATAGTATAGAAACCAAATAGTAAAACTGAGGGTGGGACAGACAGACACATAGCCCAAACAGTTCATTTTGTTGTTTAAATACTATATAAGACATGTACATACACAAATGGTATGTTTTAATGAGTATAATGATTAATTCCATTATTTGTGTCGATATTATATTGTCTATGTCTTTATTGTGTCTATGTGTGTGTCCGTATGCAGTGCTATGCACACGCAGGATGTCTAGCACCACACACGGACACAATGTTCACACGTCTCCCAGATACAGGCTTATCGAGTTTATGTTGACAATACATGAACATGTGCTGCATTGTACACCTTTACAACTAACAATTATTCTGGATAGTGTGAAATAATTGTTCTAAAATTTCAAAATTGTCCCAATTCTAAATAGTGGATCATAAAAATGAAAAAGTTGCGCTAAAAACAAAAGGTTGCATTTATAACTTACTTAATACTTATTTCAGATAAATAAAATATTGATTTTTGGGCTCCTTATGACAAACAGATTCTATGATACAAAAGTTGCATTTGCAACAAAAGGTCACCCTAATTTTTTAAATTAACTGAGCTGGGTGTGTTTGTGTGCGAGTATGCTTGTGTGAATACGTGCTGGTGTGTATGTGTATGCAAATGTGTGTGTATGTGTCGGTGAGTTTCTACATGACTGGTTTATCAGACGGCAAGTGTGAGCCACAAAGACCACAAATACTTGGGCAAATTGAGTTTTGTTCTCAGAATTGCAGCGCACCTCAAATGGCCAGTGTGCGCGATATAGCTGAATTTATCATGGTCATGTGGGTTTTCCAGTTGAACAGCGTATATGCATGCTTTCTACCCGAATATGACCTTGAGTAACAGTCGTAAATCATATTTTTCAACGTGATACCAGAATGATGTGTGCTGCTGAATGTAGATATATTGTTTTCTATTAGCATGAAAAACCGCCCTTTGTGCGGAGCAATTCATGTAATATAATTCATACTTTTTTCATGAAAAATATTGCAAATAAAAAAAAGTAAACTCATAAAAATGTGAACCAAATGAACAGTCCAAATTTAATTATTTTTGTTCTAATTTTGACAAAACATTTCCCCTCAACCCGCCTCATATTCAAACCCCGTCGTGCGGAATAATTAAGAAATAAAACACGAAACAAACACAATTAAAAATGGTGAAAACTTTTCATCAGAATGTTTCCCATATTTAGAACATATTTAGAACATATTTAGAACATATTCAGAACATATTTAGAACTTAACATCATTCCCCAACATCATTTGCTCAAGTACTATTCTAGTTTTACCGCTACCGCAACTTTAACCGCTATCATATATTTCGGTACCATTTAAACCCAATATAACTTGACCCAAAACTACCAAACCCAACCCAACCACCCCATCTTGACCTAACCCAGCCTAATCTGAGGTGATCCAACTTATTAGTTTGTGATCACAAAATGAACCGATTCAATCATAATTTCTAATCAGAAGTTTGAGATTATTTACGCCAGGGGTCTCAAACACGCGGCCCACCAATTCTTTTCTCGCAGCTCGCCATTATAGTATAGAAACCAAATTGTAAGACTGGTTAAATCACATTTATTGTATAATATGATGTAATTATACACCATTTAATTCACATTTTCATTAGTGAGTCTGGATCTTGAAGTCAAGCCCGTGAGTTTTGTATATGAACTCATTCTACACGGTAACATTAAATATTTAAACCCACCCGTCGTGCGGAACAATTAATAAAACAAAAGTAATACATATTTAAATGCAAACAGCCAGTCTAATGGAAAACTCTAAATTGTAAAATCTATACCAATAGAGAATTCCTGTTCTGAATTTGCATATTCTTTTTCTAATAATTGACGACATATTATTCAGTCAACCCGCCTCATACTTGAGCCCACCCGTCGTCAGGAATAATTTGGAAATGTAAACACAAAATAACAATGATTTTTTTAGTATATATATGAATTTTTTCCATAATAATATCTCATAATTCCCGGTTAATGCTTCCACTAATGCATCATATTCATACAGTTGTTATTTTTTGGATTACACCGATATTACAGCCCTTGATATTACAGCCGATATTATATTATGCAATCTATACTCTACTACGTATTGTTCCTAATACATATATCATCAGATCGCAAAGGATATTTAAAGGTTCACATCATTCTCCAACATCATTTGCTTAAGAGCTATTCTACTTTTATCGCTAGAATATTTACTGCTAGCAAAATATCATATACCTCGCTATCATTTAAACCCACTCTTTATATATACATTTAAGCCCGCCCGTCGTGCGGAACAGTTCATAGAATATAATTAATATTCAATTCATAAAAAAATTAATGCAAATTGAAAAAAACCCCATAGAAACGTTTTAGCCAATATAAAAGTCTCAATGTGAAATTTATGTTTCAATTTAGAAAACATGTTTTTCCACAACCCGCCTCATATTTAAAGCTGCCCGTCGTGCGGAATAATTCAGAACTCAAACACGAAACAAACACAAAGAAAATTGATGAAAAACGACCAATAGAAAAAGTCAAATTTGTAAATTCTTGTTTTAATTATTGTCGAAGTTTTTTCTCTGAACACTGCTCAAATTCTCACCCATCCTTCGTGTGTAGTAATTCAGAAGTGTAACACTATCAAAACAATGAAACTTTCTGTCATCTCTATAATTCCAGATTTATGCTTCCGCTAAAACAGCATATGCATATAGTTGGCATTGCATGATATTACAACCCATATCCTTATGCAACTTAAGCTTATGCAACTTGAAATTAAACCAATTAAATAATACAGTAAAATTCAGTAGTTAACTTTGTTCCCAGTAGTATTTTACCCGCCCGTCGGGCGGAACAATTCATGTGTAAATATTGAGGACAATAAAGCCTTTCTATTCAGTATAGTGTAGCATTAATTAAACTGTACCCAATAAAACCACACCATCCATGCTTGGAGCTAATATGATGCATTCTTAATTGTGATTGGGCTTCAGTGAAATTTAATCGGTGTATATTCCTGTGTAATCGCAAGCGCGCATAATAGCTGTCAAATTGGTAATATGTGCTTTTGACTCTACACCGCCGTAACTTCCTTCAGATACACTTTGGAAAATTAAAAATTAAACCGTATTGTAGAAAACAAGATTTCTAGCACGATGGTATAATGTATTTTTATGTGTTACAAATAGTTACTGAGAAATAGTAGAAAAAGGAATTAATTTCAGTCGCCCGGTGTTCAAGTGAAATTTTGGATGTAATTGAGAATTTTGCCAATTTTACACGTTTTTTGTATCATTTGTGGGTATAAATTATAACTTATATTGTAGAACACAAAATTCTCTACACAGTAGTATATTCCTGTGTAATCGCAAGTGCGTAAATTGTGATTGGACTTCAGTGAAAGTATCAGTGTATATTCATGTGCAATCGCAAGTGCGCATAATAGCTGTCAAATTGGCAATATGTCCTTTTGACTTTACACCGCCGTAACTTCCTTCAGATACACTTTGGAAAATTACAAATTATACCGTATTGTAGAAAACAAGATTTCTAGCACGATGGTATAATTTATTTTTATGTGTAACAAACAGTTATTGATAAATAGTAGAAAAATGAATTAATTTTAGTCGCCCGGTGTTCAAGTGTAATTTGGGATGTATTTGAGAATTTTGCCAATTTTACACGTTTTTTGTATCATTTGCGGGTATAAATTATAGCTTATCTTGTAGAACACAAAATTATCTACACAGTAGTATATTCCTGTGTAATCGCAAGTGCGCATAATAGCTGTCAAATTGGCAATATGTCCGTTTGACTTTACACCGCTGTAAACTCCTTCAGATATACTTTGG
Source organism: Sacculina carcini (assembly GCA_916048095.2). NCBI lineage: Eukaryota > Metazoa > Arthropoda > Thecostraca > Sacculinidae > Sacculina > Sacculina carcini. Next base: position 1,457,933 of record OU696590.1, read on the forward strand.
AAAAATACAAATTATACCGTATTGTAGAAAACATGATTTCTAGCACGATGGTATAATTTATTTTTATGTATAACAAAGAGTTACTGAGAAATAGTAGAAAAATGAATTCATTTTAGTCGCCCGGTGTTCAAGTGTAATTTTGGATGCATTTGAGAATTTTGCCTATTTCACACGTTTTTTGTATCATTTGTGGGTATAAATTATAATTTTTCTTGTAGAACACAAAATTATCTACACAATAGTATAATTTTTATAGCTGTACCATGGCTGGTTTATGAGGAATAGATAGCGGAATATTGACCAAAATATTCACGTTTTTGTGTGCTAATTTTGCCTTTTTGACTTTGTCATTTACACTTCACACCGCCGTAACTTTTTTTTAATACACTTTGGAAAATTAAACATTATACCGTGTTGTAGAAAACAAAATTCCCAGCATGATGGTATTATTTATTTAGATGTCTGATCATTAGTTTTTGAGGAAGAGAGAAAAAAGTATAGAAAATCGGACGCGTGGAGTTTAAAAAATATTTTGAATGTTGATTGAATTTTTTTCCCTTTTACATGTTTTATATTCAATTTTTGGGTTTATATTATAGTGCGTTGAATAGAACATAAAATTTTCTACACAGTGGTATAATTTGTATAGTTTTACCATTGCTGGTTTAGGAAGAGTAGTCTTCAGAAAATTGACCGAAATTTTCGCATTTTTCAGGGTTCATTTTGTCTTTTCATCGCTATAACTTTTTTTGGTTTCAATTTTCAAATTAATAATTTATATTACAGTGTAGACAAGAAAATTTCCAACGTAATGGTATAAATTTTTAGCGGGTACGCCAAGTGATGGCCGAGTAGCAGCTCATAGAAAATGAACCAAGGAGGGTGGGACAAACACACACACACACACACACACAGAGGATCTCTTTTATGTATATAGACTAGCATTAAAACCCGCCCGTTGTGCGGAGCAATTCATAACATGAAATTCATATTCAATTCATAAAAAATATGGAAAAATAAAAATGAAATAGGTTACACTCATAAAAATATAAATCAATTTAAAATTTTAAGTTTAATTATTTTTATTTCGACAAAATATTTCCCCTCAGTCCGCCTGAGTCATTTTTAAACCCGCCCGTCGTGCTGAATAATTCAGAACTAGAACACTATCCGTTCTGCATCTTGAAGTCAAATCCATTGGTTTTGTGTATGGATTAATTCTACAGGGTAAATTGAACGTTCTATTGTCTATATATTTCCGCTATCATTAAAACCCAATATAACCTGAGTCAAACCTACCCAACCCAACCCAACCATCCAATCTTGACCGCACTCAGCCTAGTCTGAGGTGATTTAACTTATTAGTTTGTGATCACAAAATATACTGATGCGGTCATAATTTGTAATCAGAAGACTGAGATTATCTACCCCAGGGGTCCCAAACACGCGGCCCACCAATACTTATATCTCAACCCGCCAATATAGTATCGGGACCAAACTGTAAGGCAGCTAAATTCACATTTGTTGCATAATGCGATATAATTATACACCATTATCATATTATCTCATAATTCCTGGTTAATGCTTCCACTAATGCATCATATTCATACAGTTGTCATTTTTTGGATTACACCGATATTACAGCCCTTGATATTACAGCCGATATTATATTATGCAATCTATATTCTGCTACGTATTATTCCTAATACATATATCATCAGATCGCAAAATATATTTAAAGGTTCACATCATTCTCCAAAATCATTTGCTTAAGAGCTATTCTACTTTTATCGCTAGAATATTTACTGCTGGCAAAATATCATATACCTCGCTATCATTTAAACCCACTCTTTATAGATACATTTAATTCGCCCGTCGTGCGGAACAGTTCATAAAGTATAATTAATATTCAATTCATAAAAAATTAGTGCAAATTGAAAAAGAAAAACAAACCCATAGGAAAGTTTTAGCCAATATAAAAGTCTAAATGTGAAATTTATGTTTCAATTTAGAAAACATGTTTTTCCACAACCCGCCTCATATTTAAAGCTGCCCGTCGTGCGGAATAATTTAGAACTCAAACACGAAACAAACACAAAGAAAATTGATGAAAAACGATTAATAGAAAAAGTCAAATTTGTAAAATCTTGTATTAATTATTGACGATGTTTTTCCCTCAACACTGCTCAAATTCACACCCGTCCTTCGTGTGTAGAAATTCAGAAGTGTAACACTATCAAAACAATGCAACCTTCTGTCATCTCTATAATTCCAGGTTAATGCTTCCGCTGAAACAGCATAAGTTGGCATTACATGATATTGCAACCCATATCCTTATGCAACTTATGCTTATGCAACTTGAAATTAAACCAATTAAATTACACAGTTAAATTCAATAGTTTACTTTGTTCCCAATAGCATTTTACCCGCCCGTCGTGCGGAACGTTATTGAGGACAATAAAGCCTTTATATTCAGTATAGTGTAGCATTAATTAAACTGTACGCAATAAAACCACACCATCCATGCTTGGAGCTAATATGATGCATTCTTAATTGTGATTGGGCTTCAGTGAAATTTAATCGGTGTATATTCCTGTGTAATCGCAAGTGCGCATAATAGCTGTCAAATTGGCAATATGTCCTTTTGACTTTACACCGCCGTAACTTCCTTCAGATACCCTTTGGAAAATTAAAAATTATACCGTATTGTAGAAAACAAGATTTCTAGCACGATGGTATAAATTATTTTTATGTGTAACAAATAGTTACTGAGAAATAGTAGAAAAATGAATTAATTTTAGTCGCCCAGTGTTCAAGTGTAATTTTGGATGTATTTGATAATTTTGCTACTTTTATACGTTTTTTCATCATTTGTGGGTATATATTATAGCTTATCTTGTAGAACACAAAATTCTCTACACATTAGTATATTCCTGTGTAATCGCAAGTGCGTAAATTGTGATTGGACTTCAGTGAAATCAAATCAGTGTATATTCATGTGTAATCGCAAGTACGCATAATAGATGTCAAATTGGCAATGTGTCCTTTTGAATTTACACCGCCGTAACTTCCTTCAGATACACTTTGGAAAATTCCAAATTATACCGTATTGTAGAAAACAAGATTTCTACCACGATGGTAGTATTTATTTTTATGTGTAACAAACAGTTATTGATAAATAGTAGAAAAATGAATTAATTTTAGTCGCCCGGTGTTCAAGTGTAATTTGGGATGTATTTGAGAATTTTGCCAATTTTACACGTTTTTTGTATCATTTGCGGGTATAAATTATAGCTTATCTTGTAGAACACAAAATTATCTACACAGTAGTATATTCCTGTGTAATCGCAAGTGCGCATAATAGCTGTAAAATTGGCAACATGACATTTTGACTTTACACCGCCGTAACTTCCTTTAGATACATTTTGGAAAATTAAAAATTCTAAAGTATTGTAGAAAACAAAATTTCTAGCACGATGGTATAATTTATTTTTATGTATAACAAATAGTTACTGAAAAATAGTAGAAAAATTAATTAATTTTAGTCGCCCGGTGTTCAAGTGTAATTTTGGATGTATTTGAGAATTTTGCCAATTTTACACGTTTTTTGTATCATTTGTGGGTATGAATTATAGCTTATCTTGTAGAACACAGAATTATCTACACAGTTGTATATTCCTGTGCAATCGCAAGTGCGCATAATAGCTGTCAAATTGGCAACATGACATTTTGACTTTAAACCGCCGTGACTTCCTTCAAGTTCACTTTGGAAAATTAACAATTATACCGTATTGTAGAAAACAAAATTTCTAGCACGATGGTATAATTTATTTTAATGTGTGACAGATAGTTACTGAGAAATAGTAGAAAAATGGATATATTTCAGTCGCCCGGTGTTCAAGTGTAATTTTGGATGTAATTGAGAATTTTGCCAATTTTACACGTTTTTTGTATCATTTGTGGGTATAAATTATAACTTATATTGCAGAACACAAAATTCTCTACACAGTAGTATATTCTTGTGTAATCGCAAGTGCGTAAATTGTGATTGGACTTCAGTGAAATTAAATCAGTGTATATTCCTGTGTAATCGCAAGTGCGCATAATAGCTGTCAAATTGGCAAAATGACATTTTGACTTTACACCGCCGTAACTTCCTTTAGATACATTTTGGAAAATTAAAAATTCTACCGTATTGTAGAAAACAAAATTTCTAGCACGATGGTATAATTCATTTTAATTTGTGACAATTAGTTTTTGAGAAATATGTAGAAAAATGAATTAATTTTAGTCACCCGGTGTTCAAGTGTAATTTTGGATGTATTTGAGAATTTTGCCAATTTTACACGTTTTTTGTATCATTTGTGGGTATAAATTATAGCTTAGCTTGTAGAACACAAAATTCTCTACACAGTAGTATATTCCTGTGTAATCGCAAGTGCGCATAATAGCTGTCAAATTGGCAATATGTCATTTTGAATTTACACCGCCGTAAGTGCCTTCAGATATATTTTGGAAAATTAAAAATTATACCGTATTGTAGAAAACAAGATTTCTAGCACGATGGTATAATTTATTTCTATGTATAACAAATAGTTACTGAGAAATAGTAGAAAAATGAATTAATTTTAGTCTCCCGGTGTTCAAGTGTAATTTTGGATGTATTTACGAATTTTGCCAATTTTACATGTTTTTTGTATCATTTGTGGGTATTAATTATAACTTTTCTTGTAGAACACAAAATTATCTACACAATAGTATAGTTTTTATAGCTGTACCATTGCTGGTTTATGAGGAATAGATAGCGGAATATTGACCAAAATATTCACGTTTTTGTGTGCTAATTTTGCTTTTTTGACTTTGTCATTTACACTTCACACCGCCGTAACTTTTTTTTAATACACTTTGGAAAATTAAAACTTATACCGTGTTGTAGCAAACAAAATTTCCAGCATGATGGTATTATTTATTTAGATGTGTCATAATTAGTTTTTGAGAAATAGAGAAAAAAATATAGAAAATCGGACGCGTGGAGTTTAAATAAAATTTTGAATGTAGATTGATTTTTTTCCATTTTACATGTTTCATATTTACTTTTTGGGTATAAATTATAATTTGTTGAGTAGAACAAAAAAATTTCTACACAGTGGTATAATTTGTATAGTTGTACCATTGCTGGTTTAGGAGGAGTAGTCTTCAGAAAATTGACCAAAATTTTCGCATTTTTCAGGGTTCATTTTGTCTTTTCACCGCTCTAACGTTTTTGGGTTTTATTTTTAAAATTAAAAATTTAACCTACAGTGTAGACAAGAAAATTTCCAACATGATGGTATAAATTTGTAGCGGCTACGCCAAGTGATGACCGAGTAGCAGCTCATAGAAAATGGACCAAGGAGGGTGGGACACACACACAGACACACACACAGACACACAGAGGATCTCTTTTATATATATACTAGCATTAAAACCCGCCCGTTGTGCGGAGCAATTAATAAAAAAATTGCAAATTAAAAATAAATAAGGCAAAGTCATGAAAACCTTAATCAATTAAAAGGTCTAAATTTCATTATTTTTAATTTTATTTTGACAAAATATTTTCACTCAACCCGCCTCATATTTAAACCCGCCCGACGTGAGGAAAAATTCAGAACTCGAACACCATCCGTTCTGGTTCTTGAAGTCAAATCCATTAGTTTTGTATATGAATTCATTCTACAGGGTGAAATTGAACGTTTTATTGCTGCCCGCGGGACATTTTTATTTCATAAAAATGAGCCATCGCTTCGTTTGCGTTTGAAGCCCCTGATCATTGAACCAGCGAACCATGAACCAGCGCAATTATGTCACCTAATATTCAAGCATACATACACAGACAGACAGATAATTTCTTCTTTATGTATATATATGGCATTAAAACCCGCCCGTTGTGCGGAGCAATTAATAAAAATATTGCAAATTAAAAACAAATAAGGCAAACTCATGAAAACATTAATCAATTAAAAGGTCTAAATTTCATTATTTTTAATTTTATTTTCACAAAATATTTTCACTAAACCCGCCTCATATTTAAACCCGCCCGACGTGAGGAATAATTCAGAACTCGAACACCATCCGTTCTGGTTCTTGAAGTCAAATCCATTAGTTTTGTAAATGAATTCATTCTATACGGTGAAATTGAACGTTTTATTGCTGCCCGCGGGACATTTTTATTTCATAAAAATGAGCCATCGCTTCGTTTGCGTTTGAAGCCCCTGATCATTGAACCAGCGAACCATGAACCAGCGCAATTATGTCACCTCATATTCAAGCATACATACACAGACAGACAGATAATTTCTTCTTTATGTTTATATATAGCATTAAAACCCGCCCGTTGTGCGGAGCAATTCATAAAAATATTGCAAATTAAAAATAAATAAGGCAAACTCATGAAAACCTTAATCAATTAAAAGGTCTAAATTTCATTATTTTTAATTTTATTTTGACAAAATATTTTCACTCATCCCGCCTCATATTTAAACCCGCCCGACGTGAGGAATAATTCAGAACTCGAACACCATCCGTTCTGGTTCTTGAAGTCAAATCCATTAGTTTTGTATATTAATTCATTCTATACGGTGAAATTGAACGTTTTATTGCTGCCCGCGGGACATTTTTATTTCATAAAAATGAGCCATCGCTTCGTTTGCGTTTGAAGCCCCTGATCATTGAACCAGCGAACCATGAACCAGCGCAATTATGTCACCTCATATTCAAGCATACATACACAGACAGACAGATAATTTCTTCTTTATGTATATACTAGCATTAAAACCCGCCCGTTGTGCGGAGCAATTAATAAAAAAATTGCAAATTAAAAATAAATAAGGCAAAGTCATGAAAACCTTAATCAATTAAAAGGTCTAAATTTCATTATTTTTAATTTTATTTTGACAAAATATTTTCACTCAACCCGCCTCATATTTAAACCCGCCCGACGTGAGGAAAAATTCAGAACTCGAACACCATCCGTTCTGGTTCTTGAAGTCAAATCCATTAGTTTTGTATATGAATTCATTCTACAGGGTGAAATTGAACGTTTTATTGCTGCCCGCGGGACATTTTTATTTCATAAAAATGAGCCATCGCTTCGTTTGCGTTTGAAGCCCCTGATCATTGAACCAGCGAACCATGAACCAGCGCAATTATGTCACCTAATATTCAAGCATACATACACAGACAGACAGATAATTTCTTCTTTATGTATATATATGGCATTAAAACCCGCCCGTTGTGCGGAGCAATTAATAAAAATATTGCAAATTAAAAACAAATAAGGCAAACTCATGAAAACATTAATCAATTAAAAGGTCTAAATTTCATTATTTTTAATTTTATTTTCACAAAATATTTTCACTAAACCCGCCTCATATTTAAACCCGCCCGACGTGAGGAATAATTCAGAACTCGAACACCATCCGTTCTGGTTCTTGAAGTCAAATCCATTAGTTTTGTAAATGAATTCATTCTATACGGTGAAATTGAACGTTTTATTGCTGCCCGCGGGACATTTTTATTTCATAAAAATGAGCCATCGCTTCGTTTGCGTTTGAAGCCCCTGATCATTGAACCAGCGAACCATGAACCAGCGCAATTATGTCACCTCATATTCAAGCATACATACACAGACAGACAGATAATTTCTTCTTTATGTTTATATATAGCATTAAAACCCGCCCGTTGTGCGGAGCAATTCATAAAAATATTGCAAATTAAAAATAAATAAGGCAAACTCATGAAAACCTTAATCAATTAAAAGGTCTAAATTTCATTATTTTTAATTTTATTTTGACAAAATATTTTCACTCATCCCGCCTCATATTTAAACCCGCCCGACGTGAGGAATAATTCAGAACTCGAACACCATCCGTTCTGGTTCTTGAAGTCAAATCCATTAGTTTTGTATATTAATTCATTCTATACGGTGAAATTGAACGTTTTATTGCTGCCCGCGGGACATTTTTATTTCATAAAAATGAGCCATCGTTTCGTTTGCGTTTGAAGCCCCTGATCATTGAACCAGCGAACCATGAACCAGCGCAATTATGTCACCTCATATTCAAGCATACATACACAGACAGACAGATAATTTCTTCTTTATGTATATATATATATATATATATAGCATTAAAACCCGCCCGTTGTGCGGAGCAATTCATAACACTTCAGATACACTTTGGAAAATTCAGATACACTTTGGAAAATTAAGAATAATACCGTGTTGTAGAAAACAAAATTTCTAGCACGATGGTATAATTAATTTTAATGTATGACAAACAGTTCCTGAGAAATGGGTAGAAAAATGAATAAATTTTAGTCACCCGGTGTTCAAGTGTAATTTTGGATGTATTTGAGAATTTTGCCAATTTTACACGTTTTTTGTATCATTTGTGGGTATAAATTATAGCTTATCTTGTAGAACACAAAATTATCTACATAGTAGTATATTCCTGTGTAATCGCAAGTGCGCATAATAGCTGTCAAATTGGCAATATGTCCTTTTGAATTTACACCGCCGTAACTTCCTTTAGATACACTTTGCAAAATTACAAATTATACCGTATTGTAGAAAACAAAATTTCTAGCACGATGGTATAATTTATTTTTATGTGTAACAAATAGTTCCTGAGAAATAGGTAGAAAAATGAATTAATTTTAGTCGCCCGGTGTTCAAGTGTAATTTTGGATGTATTTGAGAATTTTGCCAATTTTACACGTTTTTTGTATCATTTGTGGGTATAAATTATAGCTTATCTTGTAGAACACAAAATTCTCTACACAGTAGTATATTCCTGTGTAATCGCAAGTGCGTAAATTGTGATTGGACTTCAGTGAAATTTAATCAGTGTATATTCCTGTGTAATCGCAAGTGCGCATAATAGCTGTCAAATTGGCAACATGATAATTTGACTTTACACCGCCGTAACTTCCTTCAGATACACTTTGTAAAATTACAAATTATACCGTATTGTAGAAAACAAGATTTCTAGCACGATGGTATAATTTATTTTTATGTTTAACAAATAGTTACTGAGAAATAGTAGAAAAATTAATTAATTTTATTCGGCCGGTGTTCAAGTGAAATTTTGGATGTATTTGAGAATTTTGCCAATTTTACACGTTTTTTGTATCATTTGTGGGTATAAATTATAGCTTATCTTGTAGAACACAAAATTATCTACACAGTAGTATATTCCTGTGTAATCGCAAGTGCGTAAATTATGATTGGACTTCAGTGAAATTAAATCAGTGTATATTCATGTGTAATCGCAAGTGCGCATAATAGCTGTCAAATTGGCAACATGACAATTTGACTTTACACCGCCGTAACTTCCTTCAGATACACTTTGGAAAATTAAAAATTATACCGTATTGTAGAAAACAAAATTTCTAGCACGATGGTATAATTAATTTTAATGTATGACAAACAGTTCCTGAGAAATGGGTATAAAAATGAATAAATTGTAGTCACCCGGTGTTCAAGTGTAATTTTGGATGTATTTGAGAATTTTGCCAATTTTACACGTTTTTTGTATCATTTGTGGGTATAAATTACACCTTTTCTTGTAGAACACAAAATTCTCTACACAGTAGTATATTCCTGTGTAATCGCAAGTGCGCATAATAGCTGTCAAATTGGCAATATGTCCTTTTGACTTTACACCGCCGTCACTTCCTTCAGATACACTTTGGAAAATTAAGAATTATACCGCATTTTAAAAAATACAATTTCCAGCACGATGATATAATTTATTTTAATGTGTGACAAATAGTTCCTGAGAAATAGGTAGAAAAATGAATTAATTTAGGCGCCCGGTGATCAAGTGTAATTTTGGATGTATTTGACAATTTTGCCAATTTTACACATTTTTTGTATCATTTGTGGGTATAAATTATAACTTTTCTTGTAGAACACAAAATTATCTACACAATAGTATAATTTTTATAGCTGTACCATTGCTGGTTTATGAGGAATAGATAGGGGAATATTTACCAAAACATTCACGGTTTCCAGTGCTAATTTTGCATTTTTGACTTTGTCATTTTGACTTCACACCGCCGTAACTATTTTTCAATACACTTTGGAAAATTAAAAATTATACCGTGTTGTAGCAAACAAAATTCCCAGCATGATGGTATTATTTATTTAGTTGTGTGATAATTAGTTTTTGATACATAGAGAAAAAAGTATAGAAAATCGGACGCGTGGAGTATAAATATATTTTTGAATATAGATTGAAATTTTGTCATGTTTACATCTTTTATGTTCTATTTTCGGATATGAATTATAACCTATCTTGTAGAACAGAAAATTCTCTATACAGTGGTATAATCTGTTTGGCTGTACCATTTCTGGTTTATGAGGAGTAGATGGCAGAGCATTGACCACAATTTTCGCATTTTTCAGGGTTCATTTTGTCTTTTCACCGCTATAACTTTTTTTGATTTCATTTTTGAAATTTAAAATTTAATCTAAAGTGTAGACAAGAAAATTTCCAACGTGATGGTATAAATTGTTAGCGGGTAGGCTGAGTGGTGGCCGAATAATAGCTGATAGAAAATGGACCAAGGAGGGTCGAACACACACACACACACACACACAGACAGACAGACACACAGAGGATCTCTTTTATATATATACTAGCATTAAAACCCGCCCGTTGTGCGGAAGAATTCATAAAAATATTGCAAATTAAAAATAAATAAGGCAAACTCATAAAAACCTTAATCAATTAAAAAGTCTAAATTTCATTATTTTTAATTTACATTTTGACAAAATATTTTCACTCAGCCCGCCTCATATTTAAACCCGGCCGACGTGCGGAATAATTCAGAACTCGAACACCATCCGTTCTGGTTCTTGAAGTCAAATCCGCAATTCGTGCGGAGCAATTCATAACATGAAATTCATATTCAATTCATAAAAAATATGGAAAAATAAAAATGAAATAGGGTACACTCATAAAAATATTAATCAATTGAAAATTATAAGTTTAATTATTTTTATTTCGACACAATATTTCCCCTTAGTCCGCCTGAGTCATTTTTAAACCCGCCCGTCGTGCTGAATAATTCAGAACTCGAACACGATCCGTTCTGCATCTTGAAGTCAAATCCATTGGTTTTGTGTATGGATTAATTCTACAGGGTAAATTGAACGTTCTATTGTCTATAGTTGCTGCCCGCGGAACATTTTTATTTAAAAAAAAAAACTTTTTTTAAATGAACCATTTGAAAAAATGATCTAAAAACACTTTTTTAAACCCACCCGTCGTGCGGAACAATTCATACAATAAAATTCATATCAAATCCATAAAATATAATGAATACAAATTGAAAAGCAAAAAGTGTAACCTATAAATATCTTAACCAATAGAAAAGTCTAAATGTGAATATTTTTGTTCTTATTTTGACAAATATTATCCCTCAACCCGCCTGATATATAAATCTGCCCGTCGTGTGGTATAATTCAGAACACAAACACGAAACAAACAATGAAAGATGATGAAATCTTTTCATCAGACTGTTTACAAACTATATTTATTACTTAACATCATTCCCCAATATCATTTGCTTAAGTACTATTTCACTTTTACCGCTATAATATTTATTGTTAAAATTTATATATTTTCCGCTATCATTAAAACCCAATATAACCTGAGTCAAACCTACCCAACCCAACCCAACCATTCAATCTTGACCGCTCTCAGCCTAGTCTGAGGTGATTTAACTTATTAGTTTGTGATCACAAAATATACTGATGCGATCATAATTTGTAATCAGAAGACTGAGATTATCTACCCCAGGGGTCCCAAACACGCGGCCCACCAATACTTTTTTCTCAACCCGCCAATATAGTATCGGGACCAAACTGTAAGGTAGCTAAATTCACATTTGTTGCATAATGCGATATAATTTTACACCATTATCATATTATCTCATAATTCCCGGTTAATGCTTCCACTAATGCATCATATTCATACAGTTGTTATTTTTTGGATTACATCGATAATGCAGCCCTTGATATTACAGCCGATATTATATTATGCAATCTATATTCTGCTACGTATTATTCCTAATACATATATCATCAGATCGCAAAATATATTTAAAGGTTCACATCATTCTCCAAAATCATTTGCTTAAGAGCTATTCTACTTTTATCGCTAGAATATTTACTGCTAGCAAAATATCATATACCTCGCTATCATTTAAACCCACTCTTTATAGATACATTTAATTCGCCCGTCGTGCGGAACAGTTCATAAAATATAATTAATATTCAATTCATAAAAAAATTAGTGCAAATTGAAAAAGAAAAACAAACCCACAGGAAAGTTATAGCTAATCTAAAAGTCTAAATGTGAAATTTATGTTTCAATTTAGAAAACATGTTTTTCCACAACACTATCAAAACAATGCAACCTTCTGTCATCTCTATAATTCCAGGTTAATGCTTCCGCTAAAACAGCATAAGTTGGCATTACATGATATTGCAACCCATATCCTTATGCAACTTATGATTATGCAACTTGAAATTAAACCAATTAAATTAGACAGTTAAATTCAGTAGTTTACTTTGTTCCCAATAGCATTTTACCCGCCCGTCGTGCGGAACGTTATTGAGGACAATAAAGCCTTTATATTCAGTAGAGTGTAGCATTAATTAAACTGTACGCAATAAAACCACACCATCCATGCTTGGAGATAATATGATGCATTCTTAATTGTGATTGGGCTTCAGTGAAATTTAATCGGTGTATATTCCTGTGTAATCGCAAGTGCGCATAATAGCTGTCAAATTGGCAATATGTCCTTTTGACTTTACACCGCCGTAACTTCCTTCAGATACCCTTTGGAAAATTACAAATTATACCGTATTGTAGAAGAAAAGGTTTCTAGAACGATGGTATGATTTATTTTTATGTGTAACAAATAGTTACTGAGAAATAGTAGAAAAATGAATTAATTTTAGTCGCCCGGTGTTCAAGTGTAATTTTGGATGTATTTGAGAATTTTGCCAATTTTACACAATTTTTGTATCATTTGTGGGTATAAATTATAGCTTTTCTTGTAGAACACAAAATTCTCTACACAGTAGTATATTCCTGTGTAATCGCAAGTGCGCATAATAGCTGTCAAATTGGCAATATGTCCTTTTGACTTTACACCGGCGTAACTTCCTTCAGATACACTTTGGAAAATTAATAATTATACCGTACTGTAGGAAACAAAATTTCTAGCACGATGGTATAATTAATTTTAATGTATGACAAACAGTTCCTGAGAAATGGGTATAAAAATGAATAAATTGTAGTCACCCGGTGTTCAAGTGTAATTTTGGATGTATTTGAGAATTTTGCCAATTTTACACGTTTTTTGTATCATTTGTGGGTATAAATTACACCTTTTCTTGTAGAACACAAAATTCTCTACACAGTAGTATATTCCTGTGTAATCGCAAGTGCGCATAATAGCTGTCAAATTGGCAATATGTCCTTTTGACTTTACACCGCCGTCACTTCCTTCAGATACACTTTGGAAAATTAAGAATTATACCGCATTTTAAAAAATACAATTTCCAGCACGATGATATAATTTATTTTAATGTGTGACAAATAGTTCCTGAGAAATAGGTAGAAAAATGAATTAATTTAGGCGCCCGGTGATCAAGTGTAATTTTGGATGTATTTGACAATTTTGCCAATTTTACACATTTTTTGTATCATTTGTGGGTATAAATTATAACTTTTCTTGTAGAACACAAAATTATCTACACAATAGTATAATTTTTATAGCTGTACCATTGCTGGTTTATGAGGAATAGATAGGGGAATATTTACCAAAACATTCACGGTTTCCAGTGCTAATTTTGCATTTTTGACTTTGTCATTTTGACTTCACACCGCCGTAACTTTTTTTCAATACACTTTGGAAAATTAAAAATTATACCGTGTTGTAGCAAACAAAATTCCCAGCATGATGGTATTATTTATTTAGTTGTGTGATAATTAGTTTTTGATACATAGAGAAAAAAGTATAGAAAATCGGACGCGTGGAGTATAAATATAATTTTGAATATAGATTGAAATTTTGTCATGTTTACATCTTTTATGTTCTATTTTCGGATATGAATTATAATCTATCTTGTAGAACAGAAAATTCTCTACACAGTGGTATAATCTGTTTGGCTGTACCATTTCTGGTTTATGAGGAGTAGATGGCAGAGCATTGACCACAATTTTCGCATTTTTCAGGGTTCATTTTGTCTTTTCACCGCTATAACTTTTTTTGATTTCATTTTTGAAATTTAAAATTTAATCTAAAGTGTAGACAAGAAAATTTCCAACGTGATGGTATAAATTGTTAGCGGGTAGGCTGAGTGGTGGCCGAATAATAGTTGATAGAAAATGGACCAAGGAGGGTCGAACACACACACACACACACACACACACAGACAGACAGACACACAGAGGATCTCTTTTATATATATATATATATATAGATATAGATATACTACATTATCACATATTCCGCGTTTGGCGCCTCTTAATAGTCGCCTGCTCACTTCATTTGTTGCTGCTGGAAATTCACAACTATTTAGTCAACTGCTTGTAGAAGAAACTGTTTTTGGGTTTCAGTATTTGTTAATCTCATTTGCGCTGCTAAATCGTGGATGACTTCGAAAGTGTGGATGCGGTGTGAAGCAGTCACGAAAAGTGAATCTTCAATTGTTTTGAAATCAGTAGAAATGTATTCGTTGTATGTGGCATACATATACGACACACGCATATACACACATGTAATCTTACGCACACACATTTTGCCGTCGCCAGCGGGCATTGCTCTCTTAGTTTTTGCTATGTTCAGTAGTGGAACAATGCGACATTTATTATGCTGTACAATGTGTTGTATGTCTGTGTGTATGCTATATTAGCCCAGTGCATGCGTTTTTGAGGTAGTCTGTGTCGGAGTTATCCCCAGACTAACACGTTCTAATAATTATCTGTTGCGGAATAAAATCACCGTCTTATTATAATTAATGTTTTTAATTAAGTCTGTTGTTGTGCTTTCTTTTCAGCTTATTACGTTGTCACTGGTCTTCATGTTTTTGATGGGCCTGTTTGGAACCATGTCTGGACTTATGTAAGAACATACACACAAAGACACACACACACACGTTTGTAAGAGACCCCTTCAATTTGTAAGTGAAAATTTTCGCAATATGATTTGAGTATTGTTTTCAGTAGGCTACCAAAATTTCATAAACTTAGTTTTTTCACCTAAAGGACGCTTTTCATAAGATTCCTAAACAACACAAAATATTGTGTACGCCAATTATTAAAAAGTTATTAGATTACCAAAAGTTATTTTTATAATCGTCAGGTAATTTTTTCTGTTCATACGTTACTTTTTCATCTTTTGGTTACTTTTGGTGGCATCGATCTGCACGGGGCACACCTGTGTGTCCATAAACTTCGGCTTCTTTCCGTGTAGCAGCTGTCACTTAGGCCTTTAACCTTAGTTATTTTTCTTGTTATTAGGTGATTTGAACACGGTTTTTGGCGATGTAAAAACACAAATACGATATATATATATGGAAGAAATAGAGATGTGATGTGTGATCAGAGACAAAATGATCATCTAGCATAACTTTCAAAGTTGAGCATTAAACGGACATCGGCAACGATACGTGCCAAAATTCGGCTTCATCAAAAACGTCTAAAGAAGCAATTTGTTAAATATGGTAAGCAGAAGCGACAAAGAAATATCTTCCACTACGTCCGATTTTCTGCAAAAATTCCAGCCTAAATCAGCAGCTATTGAGAAGTCCATCTCAATGCCATATATGTTTCTTGTCAGACAGGAATGTTTCATCTTTAAATGTGAATACGTTTATGATAGTATTTCAACAGTTATTTGCAAAATACATCCAACCAATATTAATATTCATTTTTGCATATATTCATGTGTCATATAGCTTATTTGCATGGATGTTATTTTTATATATTAATACACAGGATGTAACAGAGAACTTCCACTCTGGTTCTAGAATATGTATTCAAATACAGACGCGCGTGGGACATCGCTGTCCCACGCACGACTGCAAGACCACATCACTCAATGAACACGCCCGCACACGACATCCCGCACGCGATATAATACCCGGCAACGTGCACACTATGGCCCTGTCTAAAATACACCCTGTATAGACCTGTCTAAAACAACATATATAGACCTGTCTAAAACAACATACATAGACCTGTTTAAAAATATTTTTTTCGATTTTTGTACCCTCCTGCACGGTTTCCCATGCTTTTCGACTTGAAAAAATAAAAAATCACAACCATTTTTGTCTAAAACCATTTTGTGTATATACCCTGCCGCATTGGACATGAAGTGTTCGCGCCCGATACAACAGGAAATATGCAATTTTGCCTTGCACCGCGCAGTTGTTTCACTTATAACTTGTGTTACAGTTGCATTTGGAGGACAAATTGGGTATCGAAGCATTTGTTCAAATTGAAGCATTTGTTCCTGCAAAAAAATAGATTGATTTTTCCGGCGACCATAAAATTAATGAAGTTGTTGTATTTGAATGTAAGCACGAAAAATAAAAAAGAACAAGAAAGCACAATTCCATACGATCACACCGCAACACAATGCACTAAATACTACTCTCTCCACCGAACAACACTCTAAACCACTGCACAAACACCACACTCTCACTTCACCAGTAACGCACTGCCCAACATGCACGAGCGACCGTTGACTCCGGGCGGATACCACCCGCGCATGCATGCACTCATAGCTCGCGCTTATGCAACGCAGCTACCTCCGCGCGCGCATACAACAACGTACACAAAATCACACTCCCACGTACGCACACAAATACACATGCACGCACACACAATTATATATAGTACAAAATACAATACCATGCAATACACAATAAACACAATACATATCCCCCTGATTCTAAGAATCACTATGTCCGATTAGAATTATACACAACATAATCATTGAACCGCGCCGGACGCTGACTCTGTCGCTGTGGTCGCGTCTGCTGCTGACCGCTACTCGCCGGATCAGTCCCGGCAGTCCTCTCACCGTACACCATGACGGCAGGCTCGCCGTCGTCCGCCACGTCACCGCTCGCCTCGACCAATGAGTTCGTACCGCCACCGTTCTCCGTCTCCGCCCGTGGTCTGACATCACCCACGTGCCTGTTGATGCCATCGACGGCGACAACGAGGTCTGACACGACACTTGTGACGGTACCCCTGCGACCGACAGCATCACACCGATCTCCGCGCTGCCTCACCCAGACAGGATCGCCGACCTCATAATCGCAGCCACGAACAGATGTGCTGCGCTGTCGCGGGAGTTCATCACGCATTCGCACTCTGTATCGATACACACAATCAACAGGTCTGCGACCGGCGTCATCGCTTGGCGTCAAATTGTGCAGCATCACAGCCTCTCTCACACTGCACTGTTTCCTCGCAACAATGGTCTTCACTGTCCGATGCGACCTCTCCGCTATGCCGTTTCCTTCTGGGCGAAAAGCACACCGATATCGAATGTTCACACCCCAACGTTCCATCGCCCGCACAAAAACCTGTCCACGAAAAGATGTGTCGTTGTCCAGAAGTATCTCATTTGGGGGTCCACGCTCACTAAGAATGTCATCGAAAATGTCCGCCACTTCATCGCTGCTGCGAGTGCGAACCTTGCGCCAGAGAGAAAACCTCGAAGGACCACTATCGATGACAGACACATACAACAAATCACGCACATGCACAAAATCTGCTGCCAGTCGGTGCCAGTTTTGATTCACGCTCAGATTCCCGTGTCTCCATTTCACTGAGGCCGGACAAATCGAATTACAGATGTCACACGACCTCACAACATCTGCGACTTCCCGCTTGCTCACGTAAAGCTTTTTCCTCCGGCAAAAGTACCGCGTTCGGTGGATGCCCGGATGTCCGGCGTCGTGGTGAATCTGCCGGATGCGAGGACGCACGTCAGTCGGTTCAGCACCTGCGGCACACACTGATTTGTCCTGTTTCAACCAGTGACCAGGCACACGAGTCAGGCAATCTGCTTTATTCCTCTCAGACGCCACCTTCATTACTTCAACAGTCAAGTTGTACTCGTCCAACAATCCACCAATGATCTCTAGTCGGCGCCTGATCAACAACTCACTACAGGCAGCTGTCCTGAGACGTTATTTTGCCGTTAGAAGTCCTCTGAGCCATAAATGCACCGTGGACGAATCTGTGAAAACACGAATTTTTCGAAATTTGAGCTTGATCGCCAGGCCAAGCCCCTTTATCACGGCCTCTAGCTCACTGAGGTTTATGTGGTGGCTGTCCCTTCTCAACCAGCAAGCATCTTCCACTGTCTCGCCATTCACCTCAACCAACGCACCAATGGCAATGTTGCTAGCGTCCACCTATACATTCGCCAAATCATCATCGATCTTCCACACGCCTCTCACGGGATCGCTATGCTGCAGTTTCGACATCACCTCGTTCACATGACTATTGATTGCTGAGTCACAAATCGGTTCGTCCCAGCTGTTTGTCGCTTCGGATGCAAGTCGCTTGATGTACGAAGCGGCAACTCGCAACCAGCCACCGACAGGATAATGCGACACCAAAGTACTGCACAAAGAAAACACGACTCGTCTCGTGAGCTGTTGCGGACACTCACCCACAGCATTGTCCCTTTTCCACATCAACTTGCCAGACTCTGATGAAAACACGTGTAAGCCGAGCACACGTGTTCCGTCAGAGAGCTTTTGAATCTCCTTCGATTCAAGACCGTACTTGGCAAAGTGCTCCTTCACTGCTTCGGGTGACACAATGTTTCCATCAATGAGGACATCGTCAACATATGCCGATGTACCACGCCTTATCTGGTCGTTTTGTGCCATCACCGAGTCAACCACCGTATGCATGATCATGGGCGCCTCACTCAACCCGAATCCAAGCCTGGTCAAGCAGTACAGCACACCATTGAACTTCACCGTCTGGAAAGGCCACAACGAACTGTCCACTGATATCTGCAGGTAGGCTTTCTTGAGGTCCATGATAAACACATTGTCTCCCTTCATCCGCCATTCCCTCAGCTTCTCATTGCATACGTCCGCATCTGCAGAACGAGTGTCAATGTGTTTATTTAATTCTCGGAAATCAAGGACCGGTCTCACTTTGTTCTTGTTCTTTTGGGTCACTGCCATCAGAGGAATTAAACAGCGAGCAGGCCCATGTACACGCTCATCATAGGGAGTCAACCATTTGTTGCTGATCCACTCATTTATCTCTCTGTCAAATGCCTCCTTGGCGTGTTGCCTCACATGATATTGTGCAGTTTCGTTTGTCAAACGATGAGGCTCGTGGTCGTCAAGCCACTTCCACTTGCAAGTCCACATGTTTTTAACTGCATCAAACCGTGCCTCATGCCCAGGTTTTGACTCAACAATATCACCAGCCGCAGCACAGTATGCGGCCTTGGCACTCACTTGAAAACGCACCCTACCGTCAGCACTTACACAAACACCCCCCAGCGCTGATATGGCGTTCATTCCCAGAATCGCATCATATCCCATCGGCTTGTGCTGCACAACAAGGGCCTTCACCACAACTGACTGTTCCTCGACACTCACACAACATTCACCAACACCCGAACAGTCAAAGCTCATGCCACCCAGAGTATTCACATGAGTCGTTACTGGTGTCCATGTTTTACAAACACCGCTCCACACAATACAGCGAGAACAACCGGTATCAACAAGCACACATGACTCACGTTGATCAATAAACACAGTGACTGAAGGAAGCGCCTCATTGCTCACTGAGGAGAGGGTGCTGGCGCTGACGAGCCCTCTCCTTCCTCGTTTCCCTGACAGTCCTTCGCCATGTGACCCAATTTGGAGCAATTATAACATCGTATCCGACATTTCCTTTTGGGGCACTCTCTACTCAAATGACCATTCTGATTGCAAATGTAGCATTTTCGAGGTGAAAGCGACCCGGCATTGGCGGCTAGACAGTTTGATGGGCTTTTTGTCGTTTGTAACACCATGCGAGTTCTGCTCGTAATATCACTCAACGACAGAGACTCTGACACTGTGCTTGCACGAATACTGGTCGCCACGTGATCGGGTAGGCCATTTACAAATGCACATATCAGCAGATTATCGGATACGCCACCGAATGAAACAGCGAGTTTTTTCAAATCTGCTAAATATACGTCAGGCGACTCACCTTCTTGCAGACGACGACTGGTGAACAGGGCGTATGCACGGAATCTGTCCACTCCAAACGCCGAGAACAAAGCGCTGCGAGTCCCTTTCGCACAACGGCGAAGTTCATCCGGCAGTTGGGACCACACAACAAACGCGCCTTTTGAGAGACGTAGTGGCACTACGCTCATCACATCGACGCCTTTGAGCTGACACATCATCTCCGTGCGAGTCCACCATTCCACAATGTCACTCTGACCATCAAATTCTGGTATCACGCGAGCGTCGAAACCACATGAAGACTCCATTTTTCGTAAGGGCCGGTTAGCTTGTATTTGAATGTAAGCACGAAAAATAAAAAAGAACAAGAAAGCACAATTCCACACGATCACACCGCAACACAATGCACTAAATACTACTCTCTCCACCGAACAACACTCTAAGCCACTGCACAAACACCACACTCTCACTTCACCAGTAACGCACTGCCCAACATGCACGAGCGACCGTTGACTCCGGGCGGATACCACCCGCGCATGCATGCACTCATAGCTCGCGCTTATGCAACGCAGCTACCTCCGCGCGCGCATACAACAACGTACACAAAATCACACTCCCACGTACGCACACAAATACACATGCACGCACACACAATTATATATAGTACAAAATACAATATCATGCAATACACAATAAACACAATACAGTTGTCTAATTGAAATTAGTTATTTTTTGTATAATTAGGTTCATTATACATGGTGAAATACGAAAACAAAATTTAATATTTTATTTTCTAGGATTTTCAGGGTGATCTAAAAATAGATCACTGCCGGAGAGCGCCGTAGGGTACACCGCGTATAGTGGGTGTCTTTCAAATGTCATATATTTTTCAATAGACTGTCTGCACGCTGTGATCTAACTATGAATGAGGCTGTGGCGTTCCGGAAAGTGAAAGAGAGCCGGACTGAAGCAGGACCAAATATACCTGGGGTGCATATATCCTTATCCAAACGTCCTTAGCTCCGTGGAGGTCGACATGCTCCGCTTCATCTCCAAGTGCAACAGTAACATGCGGTCGTGGACCACCATGATTGGATGGTGGCGCACTTTGTGATTGAGATCGAAGATAAAAATATACTTCTCTCTTCTGATGGGGGCAATCGAGATGACCTTGGTGAATACCTGGTTAATCCACAAGAACCATGGTTGAGAAGCCGGAAGAGGTTTCGGGCCTCGACTTCACGCGTGAGGTGGCGGTCTCGTATATGAACATCACCAATGGCAAGGACTCAATCATCTCACGGGCCCAGATCGCTTCTCGCGTTGGACTTGCAGCGCAGCCTCCGCTGGATTCCAGCTTCGACGGCCTCGGCCATATTCGCCTCGTGCGTGAACAGCAACGTCAATGTCAGGGACCCGGTTGCATGTCGAGCCCGCTCTCCTACTACGGAAAGTGTGCAAACACTACGCTGTGCAGGCAGTATTTCAATCCCTATCATACGACATAAATAATTACCGACAGACAGCTCGAAAAAGTCAATTTCGTGTTCCGACACGGACCATCTGGACTTGGATTGAAACTATTGTATATACTCGAAGGCAGTGACGGCGCCAGGATTTTTCCGGTAGAAGACTGGGAGGGGCTAAGGAAAAAGATGCGGGGCTTTGGGAAACATGAATAACTACTCTCGAAATGTTCATGGTCAGGATTTTCGGTGTGCTCAAGGGGGTTGGCATATTTTGGGGAATTTCAGCCCCTCCAAGTCCCCTCTTGGCACCGCCGCTGCGCGAAATTCTTGAAGAAAACCGACAGGAACGCATATTTTCATTATTAGACTAGTTATTCTTATTTTTTGTTAAATTTCGTGCGGTGAACCTATTTCCTCTAAAACATTGAGTTGGTGACATTATAGGCTTAAACCGGCAGTGATCTATTTTTAGATCACTGAATGTAAATCGCTCCTATACAGAAGTTATAATTATTAGAGCATTGAAATTTGTTGTGAAGCAGCATGAGGTAATAGATATATTATTAAAACCAATTATTTTTCCACTCGAGGTCGTTTGTTTATGCTGTGGGTCAACAAAGAGAACCACCGAAAAAAGGGTAAAAATGGTCTACTTCAATGCTCTATTAGGACAAGTTAAAAACTCCAAATGAATTATTTATAATAAAATATCATAAGTACAAGGTCCAAATATTATAACAAATAAATTATATTCATCATATCAAAAAACAATTCTAAGAAAAAAATAGTTGAAATTGGTGATCTATTTTTAGATCACTGCCGGCTAATGGGTTAAGCTAAAATTCAAATGAAATAAAATAACATAATTTTTACAGGATGAACACTTTACAGTCACTCATATATCAGATATACACTACTGTAGCGCGGCGTTGCGCGAATCGTTACCGACTAGCCCGGACGTACTCGCTGCATTCGCGCCACGCAGGGGGCGCGCGAGAGGGAGCGTACGCCGCGAGTATTCGAGGTCTCCGTTCGTTCGTTATTTGTGTTTATGGGATGCGCCGGAAACAACTGATGCAAGCCGAAAATGCTGGTGGTCATAAGCGACCACTGTTTGCAGCGGGAGTGCAGTATGGTCACGCTGCTACGGAGGCGTCAAGTGGACCAAGGCGGTTATCGTCGCTAAAGCAGAGCCGCTGTCGTACGAGGTGGAGGTGGACGGTGCGATCTGGTCCAGACACGTGGATCAGCTTCTATCTGCTTTGACACCTCAACACGAATACTTTGAGAGGTCGAGCACAGCAGCAGGGAAGCAAACGAGGGATATTGTATTTCGTGAAACTCCGCACGTTCCCAGCGGGCGATACCCCAGGGAGAGCGGTGACGGCCTGGCGGTGGGTGAAGGCAGTCCGAGTGCGGGAATTGGAGACAGTCCAGGTGCCGCGAGTGAAGACAGTCCGGGTGCTGCGAGTGAGTGCGGGTCTGGTGCCTCGAGGGAAGACGGTCCTGGCGCTGCTGTCCTACCTGATGAAAGCGGAGTATCCTGTGGAGGTGGTCAGCTGGACTCAGGGCAAGGCGGAGCTGAGGATACAACAATCGACAACAGCTGGCCTCCGGCAGTACTGCGTCGCTCTGGCAGAGTGCGCAACCCACCACGCCGATTCATCGACGAATATATAGGTGACAATTTTGTAAGCGGTATATTGCGGATTTTGTTACAGGTTGAGTTGTGCGTTCATTCAGTGTACGCATTACGTTGTAGCGGAACTGCCGTGAAGTTGTATACGTTCCATTTATGTATCCTTGTTAACATGCGCGTTGATTGGCGAAGGGGTGCGTGATGTGGTATTTTGGCATTTGGTCTGACAACTTTGGGTTGTTTATAGTTGGTAACTCCAGACTCGTGGAATAATTTAGTGATGGGTTATCGGAATTATCTGATGCATTGTTTTGTTAAAATATAGCTTTTGTTTTAAACGTTCTCATTATAATAATAAATGCCTTCATTAAATGGTATTACGTACTAGTGATCAAAAACTTACTCCCATGTATAAGATACCCCCTATTTTTAAATTTAAAATGTAGACTGAAAAAGGTATCTTATATACGGGAAAATAATTCTGCTGAAATGAATCATAACCGCTGTTCATCTGTGCTTGTCCTATACAACAGCACATACCGTAAAACATCTATTCGAACAACACATCTAATGAAAAGGCTCATTGGGAGAACAATTCTAAAATAAAACGTCATAGTCTAATTGAACGTCACCTCTAATTAAAGGTCAATTTGATAAACTATCCTCTTTTGGCAACAGCTATGACTGACTGGATTGTATTACCTCAACCCGGCGGAGCAGAATATCATTGGGCGAATTCTACAATCCCACAGCCCCTGTCCACCCAGCAGAAAATGATGGTACCAGATATCAGTCATGAGTTGTGCCATGCATTCTGGGGAGGTGACCCTCTCTAATACGTCTTACGTCCTTGTGGCGCCATAGCGTGGAGAGGGTCGGTTCTGCGGTGGCAGCGAGCTGCACGGGGCACACCTGTGTGTTTATAAGCTTCGGCTTCTTCCCGTGTAGCAGCTGCCACTTAGGCATTTAACCTTTATTTATAAGTGAATTTGTAATTCAGTAATCACCGTGTATTTGTGTCTTTTTCTTATTAACATGCAGACGCTACCTGGTTTTCATTTCATCCACTAAATTTACCGTATCTTCTTAAAGTTTGGACTAGCTAGTCGAAAAATAGAGTGATACTCTCTAATTGAACAGCAATACGGAGGAAGGTTTGGAATATAGAACGACTTGCCGCTCAAAGGTTGTACGTTATATACTGTGGTCGCATGGTCGGCCCAACTTGTGCAACCCGTATGAATAAAACCACATGAAACTATAACATAAAACCATTGTTTTGACAGAACAAAAATCGGAGGAGGGTAAGTTTCGCATGGCTGTGACGTACTCTCTTGATCGCAACGCCAGCATTATGCACTCATTCAACACACTAGTCCAGTGGTTTCCAACCTTTTCAGTCTGTTACAAACTTTAGCAAAGCTAATATTGAAATACAGATAGTATTGAAAGTATTGATAAGATAATATTGAAATACAATCCCCCTGCGGTAGGGTGGTTAGAATTCTGCCGCCGTAGCTGCCGCGTGTCGTAAAAGGCGACTAAAGGCAGACATGTCTGGTCAGGTTTCGGCCTGCTACTGGTAACATGTAACCCGGTACAACCAGCCACATGGTCGGAATGTCGGCGACTAATCCGGCCCCCCACTGGCCTATGCCAGTGAGGAGGGTGGCCAGACACCCAGCAGGAAGAAAAACAAGACCTGTCAAAGGGCGGATGAGCTGTTTAGCAGCCAACGGCCATCTGGAAACCCTTTCCCGTCGGATCGGCAAACAGGATCCTGGCCGCTGAGTGTCAAGTCGCCCGGGGTATAGTGGTGGCGTGACGCAACACTCGTCTTTGGCCTGCGCGTCGAACCCCGACGGGGCCGCTGTTTGGCGCCTCGACAGTGGAGAGAATGGTCCGACGCCGGCACGGGTGGCCGGATAGGGATCAAGAGGGTCAAGGGTGAGGTGCCTGGTGCTCGAGGGGGGTCCCGCCCGGTGCAGTGTCCGCCGTTTGCAGTGGGGCTGCAGCTGCCGGGTCCAGATGGACCGGTGGGGGTCACTGGTCCGGGCCCGGCGCTGTAGCTCCCGCGGACTCGTGCCGGGCGGAGCTCGCAGCGAGCTCAGGGGTATTCGGTGCCCGTACAGCGCGCACCACCACTGGCTTGGCATCCCATGCTGGCTCTGCCCGTCCCCCCAGTAGGGTCCCGTGCAGAGGTGGGTGGTCGTGCGCGCAGAGACAAACAAAAAATTAATGGCTTCAAAACCTACAACCACCCCAACTGCTGGTCGTCCATCGGGCGATCGGCCACGGCCGCCGAAAGGTGGCCGTACTCTGAGAAACGACCAGGACGACACTCGTGTTGTTCCCACTCCGATGGT
Organism: Sacculina carcini; assembly: GCA_916048095.2. Taxonomy (NCBI): domain Eukaryota; kingdom Metazoa; phylum Arthropoda; class Thecostraca; family Sacculinidae; genus Sacculina; species Sacculina carcini. The sequence continues at coordinate 1,483,700 of OU696590.1, forward strand.
GTTGGTGTTTGCCAGCACCGATGAGAAGACGAAGCTGTCATCCTTGAACCCGTTCCGTCGTCTGGATGGATTCAGGAACATCGGAGACGTGCCTCTCGAAGCCAGCCGGCAGAGAGATGGTTCGTTGATGGTGAAATAGGGCACTTAGACGGCAGCAGCCCGCGCGATAAAGGCAACCGCTTTCCGATATCGCGTGGGTACGGGCGAAAACAAGCGTTGGGTGAGCACCCCCATCTCGGTGTGTGCGCACTCGACATTGAACCACGCCAGAGGTGTTCTGTTCTGTCGTGCGCTAGAGGATGTTGATAAAGATGAAATTTGCGACGGTTTGTCATCCCAGGGTGTCATCCGTGTGGAGCGCATCGTCCGACGGCGTGAGGGTAGCGAGGTGCCAACGCACTCTTTCTTCCTCACGTTTGACGGTGCTGTTCTGCCGGATGACATCAAGATCGGTGACATCCGTCAGCGTATCCGTGTCCGCCCCTACGTACCCAACCCAATGCGATGCTACAGGTGCCAACGTTTCGGGCATACGAGCTCCCGCTGCAAGCGTGCTGAGATCTGCGGACGCTGCTCATCCGAACGGCACACCGCTGCTGATTGCGACAATGAGTATTTCTGCGTCAATTGCAGGAGCAGCGGTCATGCGTCCTCGTCGCGTGACTGCCCGGAATGGCTCAAAGAAAAGGAGATTCTTGCCATTCGCGCTGCCCAGCGCTGCAGTTTCGGTGAGGCGCGTGCTGTATATCGCAGCTCGCATCCATCAGGCCCGTCCTATGTCGGCGTAGTCACGAAGTCGGCTCAGCCTCCACAGTCTGTCGACTCTTTTCTGGAGAAGCTTACTGTTGGAGACTTCTTGAAGCTGGCGGGACGAATGGGCTTGAAGCTGGTCGTACCTGGGGCTGATAAACTTGAGAATGAACCAACACCGGTTGATCGGCGGTCTGAGGGGACTGCCGTGCCGCGGTCGCCAACGGCCGCACCCCAGCGGTCCCAGGCGTCCGCGACCCAGCGGCCCCAGACGTCCGCAACCCGGCGGCCCAAGGCGGCCGCTCCCCAGCAGCCTGAAAAGACTGCTGAGCGGCGACCTCAGCGGGTCGCCGATCGGCCGGTCAGCCGGCCGATGGACCGCGCTGGCAAATCGGCAGCGATGCCGGTTAGTCAGGGCGGCAAAAAACCGGCCGCTCAGCAGGCTTCCATGCCAGCAGAGTGGTCGTCTCCGAACCGGAGGAAATCCGGAGACTGGACGGTGGTTCAGCACAAGAGCCGCCGTTCGGTCAAGTCAGCCTCGCCGAGGAGTGACCGGCGATCATCTCCCGGTCACAAAGCGAGCGCGGTCCCTGCATCTCCGCGCTCGGCGGTTGCTAGCGCACCGCCTTCCGCAAACGACGGAGCGACTCCCACCACTGCCATGGAGGTGGAGAGTTCCTCTAATCGGAAGCTCTCGGCCTCTCCAAGTGGGTCCCCACCTGACGCGGAGAGAGGACGATCGGCCAAGCGATGCGATTAGGTACCTGTGCAACCTGGTTGTTAGTGTATATGTGCCTTTTTAACGGGAGTTTTTATTTGTATTTTATTCTATTATATTTATTTTTATGTCCATTTTACAATGGAATATTAGAGGTATTAGACCGAATTTTAATGATTTACTGCATATTTTACACTCCCGACAATCATCGATTTTAGCAATACAGGAGACTAAGCTTTTAAATTCTTCGTATTTTAGTATTCAGGATTTTAATGTTTTTAGATATGATAATCCCAGCTCGACTATAGCCCACGGCGGGGTTATGCTGGCTGTTCGCACCAGTGTACCCTGTCGCCGCCTGCATATTCAGTCAGATTTGCAGGTGTTTGCGGTTCGGTGCTGGCTGGGTGGTAGGGAGGTGAGAGTGTGCTCATTGTACCTGCCGCCTGGTCGCCCGTTCCCAAGGGCTGACGTCGAGTTTTTAATCAGTTCACTTCCACCCCCTTTTTATGTGTTAGGCGATTTTAATGCTCACAGCCCTTTTTGGGGTTGTGATGCATATTGTAGCCGTGGTTTTATTATGGAGGATATTTTAACTGTTTTAGACATGGGTATTTTAAACACAGGCACATATACGCATTGCACCATGCTATCGGGATGCATGTCCGCTCTGGACCTCAGTCTGTGCAGTCCCAGTCTGCAGGCATCCACGAGCTGGACCGTTGAGAATAGTCTGTATGGGAGTGACCACTTCCCTATATGGATCTGTCTCAATGAGGTACCTAGGTTGGGAACACGACCACCGAGATGGAATTTCAAACGAGCTGATTGGGTCCGCTATGATTGCTTGACACTGAAAGCCATGGGCAACCCCACACTTCGACCCAGCGTCGAAGATTTTACTGAGGCCATTGTCACCTGTGCCAAACAGAGCATTCCGCGTACGGCGTCGCGTCCCCGGCGGCGTCCTGTCCCTTGGTGGACAGACGCGTGTTCTGCGGCGTTGCCAGAGCGACGTCGTTGCTGGGGTCGATTCCGGCGCAACAGCACGGTGGCAAACATGCTTTGCTTTCGCCACGCTCGCGCACAGGCTCGATGGACCTTTCACGAGGCAAAGCGGGCCTCGTGGGTGTCCTATGTGTCCAGCATTAATCGGCATTGTCCTATATCCACCATATGGGACCGTATAAAGCGCATCTCTGGGAAGTACCGTCCCACTCCACTGCCTTCTCCGAAGATCAGTGGCGTGGACGTGATAAATCCGGAGCATGCTGCTGACGAAATTGGCCGATATTTAGCGGAGCGCTGTCGTGCAAACGTAGACGACCCTGATTTTGCGGCGATCAAACAGCAGTGCGAGAGATCACCCGTTGATTTCTCCACCAACTGTCAGCTGCCAATCAACAGCGATTTTTCAGCATCTGAGCTGAGAACAGCCTTGCGATCGCTTCGCGATGTGGCTGAAGGCCCTGATGAGGTTCACAACCTCATGCTGAAACGTCTGTCGCCCGCAGTGCTGTCCACTTTGCCGCAGGTCTTCAATGATCTGTGGAATGGTGGACAGTTTCCAGCCTCCTGGCGACGGGCAATCGTGATACCCATCACAAAACAGGGCAAATCGGGCGATCACCCGTCCGACTATCGCCCGATATCGCTGACCTCCAGTCTCTGCAAACTGTTTGAGAAAATGGCTTGCAGACGGCTGGTATGGCTTCTGGAACGCGGTCGGCTGTTCAATGATGCTCAGTGCGGATTTCGCCAAGGTCGCTCAACGTTAGACCACTTGGTGACCATTGACTCTCGCGTACGTGAAAGTTTCGCACGAGGTGACCACGTCGGGGCGATATTCTTTGACATCGAGAAGGCATATGACACCACATGGCGACATGGTATTCTTCGCAAACTGCATCGCTGTGGTGTCAGAGGCAACATGGGGAGGTTCGTACACAATTTCCTTTTGCACCGCACATTCTGTGTGCGTGTGGGGAACTGCTTGTCTCGTCCGTTCGATCAGGCAGAAGGTGTTCCACAGGGTAGTGTGCTCAGCGTGGCCCTTTTTGCCATAATGATCAACGACATTGACAATCATTTGCCTCCCTCGATTGGACGGTCTCTATTTGTGGACGATTTTGCCGTATGGTGTTCTTCCCGCAGCACTGTTGCTGTCCAGCGTCAACTGCAGCTGGCGGTGAATAAAATAGAGACTTGGGGAACGTGTAACGGCTTCCGCTTCTCGACGTCCAAAACGGTCAGTGTACACTTCTGCCGCCGTCGAGGTGCCTGTCCTGACATGGAAGTGGTACGGCAGTGCTGTCTCATTCCAACGCACGGTTCGGTTTTTAGGGGTCACGCTGGACTCGCGCTTGACCTACACCGACCATATTTCACAGCTGAGAACCACATGTCTAAAGGTACTGAATGTGCTGAAGACTGTTTCCCGCATGCGGTATGGAGCAGATCGACAGTCCCTTCTCCTTCTGTACCGCTCGTATTGCCACCTCAGTCAGGTGGCGCCTCGATTACGCAATCATCGTATATGATCTGGCTTCGTAGTCAGCAAAAATCCGTTTGAATGTCGTACACCACGCAGGGATACGCATTGCCACCGGCGCGTTTCGCACGTCGCCAATCGTCAGCCTCCTCGTTGAGGCTGATGAGGCTCCGCTGGCGCTTCGTCGTCAAGAGCTGGGCATGCGTTATTCTTGCAAGCTGGCAAGCACCCATGAAAACCCCGCGTATGACGTGGTATTTTCCCAGCATGTGCCTGAGCAGCAGCACCTTCCAGAACCTCTGTGTTCTGTGCTGTTTTGCAGCAAAATGAAGGCACTGCTGGAGTCATGCGGGATGGGTGCTAACGACATCCTCAGACAAGAATACACGGCGGAGTCACCCTGGGAATTGGTCACACCCGAGGTTGACGTCTCGCTAGCAGCTCTGCCGAAACACCGTACAGTGCCCAGTGTGCTTCGCTCAAACACACTGGAGCGAATTCATTTTTACGGACGGTATACTGCCGTGTACACTGATGGATCCAAGTCGGCCAGTGGTGTGGGTTGTGCGTTTGTAAGTGGAGGTACGTGCCGCTCGAGCACGCTGCCACCGAGCGCCTCCATTTACACGGCTGAACTTCACGCTATCCTGCTGGCCCTGGTTTTTATTCGCTCATCTTCTTTTTCATTGTTTTTAGTCTTATCTGACTCCCTTAGTGCTTTAACTTCATTATCGTCTTTCTCCTTACATCCTCTTATACAGAGGATTTTTATCTCTCTTGACATCATCCACCACCAGGGCAAGCGTGTAAAGTTCTGCTGGATTCCGGCCCATATTGGTATTTTGGGCAACGAGCGAGCTGACAGAGCAGCAAAAAGAGCTGCTGAACGAGACTTTTATTCATTATATTTTAGCTTTCCCATTCCGTATTCGGACTTTTATCCTATTATACATCATTTTATCCGTTCTCGCTGGCAGCTCTCCTGGGACGAATGTGGTTCTAACAAATTAAAAGCTGTGAAGCCCGAAATCGGACATTGGATGTGCTCTTGTCGCCGGAAGAGGTCCGAGGAAGTGGCGCTCTGTCGTCTACGTGTGGGTCAAACGTACGATACGCATCGCCATCTTCTACTCGGACAACCTCAACCCACGTGCAGCGCATGTAATGCACGTCTCTCCCTGCAGCACATCCTGGTGGAATGCCCATCATTCTCAGAGGCGCGTCAACGTTTTCTTGGATCCGTTCGGACTATTCACGATGTTCTCGGACAGGAGCAATCGGCGGTCATTGAGGGCCGCATTTTTGAGTTTTTACGGCTTTTGCCTTTTAGAATTATTTATTGAGTTTTATTTCTTGACTTTCACATTCATTTTGTTCACTATCACACTTATTTATTTCATCATTCCATTCCTCATGTCCATCATTTTAGGGTGTTTGGGCTGTTAATAGACCGGGGGTGCCGTATGGTCCCAGAGGCCGGTGCACCCCATAAACACAAATAACGAACGAAATACAGATAGCTAGACTAAAACACTAGATATACTTCTTGTTTTGTTTTGTTTTTATTCACACCAACCAACAGGATGACATCCCAATTATAGGCGGAGTACACATAATACAATTCACGAAAGCGAATAGCAAATATAAGATTCTAAAACTTGGAAAAAAATGTATATATATAAAGTCAATTTTAAAAACAGACTTTGCGAAGTGCAGAACGACTGACATTAAGGATGTCTATACCTGGCTGCATATTCACTAGCTTGTTGTAGTATAGAGGCAAGCGAGCGTGCCATATTCTACCAGTGACCACGGTGCGCGTTGGTGGTATATACAGGGGGTCCCGGGGGCGCACACCTGGTCTTGGTACTCTCCATCCGACTCGTGACAGCAGCTGCGGAGAGTCGAGTCTGTTTTTCATTAAAGAATAAAGAAACGCGACGTCGAGCCATCGCCTGCGAATGTCAAGTGGTTGGAGGCCGTACATTGAGTGGAGTTCGGTGTGATTCATCTCGGTTCGATTGGCCTGCAGGTACTTGAGTGTGCGGAGGAATCTGTTCTGTATCAGCTGCAGCCTCTGTGTGTGCGTTGGTGCTGCGCCTGCCCAAATCACACTGGCGTACTCGATGGTCGACCGCACATTCGAACAATAGGCGGCAATCAGGCTTCGTGAGTCGAAGTTCCGTGGTAGACCTTGCATGCATCTGGTGAGCACACCAAGTGAGCGATTGGCTCTGCGAGCGACGTCATCAATGTGTTGTGCAAAGGTGAGCTTGGAGTCAATGACGACCCCCAGGTCACGTGTAGTGGTCACCTTTTGCACTGTGTCGCAGCCTATCGTGTAGGTGAACTCAACTGGCTTCTTTTTCAGCGTGATACACAAGTGTGAGCATTTTGCAGGGTTAAGTTTGAGACCCCACTTTTCACACCACTCACACAGAGTGTTGAGCTGCTCTTGCAGACTCTCACAGTCGTTGCTCGCCTTGACCGTCCGGAAAAGCTTTACGTCATCTGCGTATAGTAGTGCTGAGGTGCCCAATTTCTCAGCCAAATCGTTCACGTAGATGATGAAGAGGAGGGGGCTTAGAACAGACCCCTCCGGCACTCCGCTGGTTACCTGCGACCACGGTGATGACACTCCGTTCACCAGCACTCGTTGCCGGCGTCCCGTGAGATAAGATCTCAGTAAATCATGTAGCGAGCCTTTGACGTCATACGCTTCGGATAGCTTGTGGAGCAGCATACGATGGTCAACACTCTGGAATGCCGACGAGAAGTCCGTGTATAGAACGTCCAGCTGAGTTTTCGCGTCGATTGAGTCTCCGGCAAAGCTCACCAACGCGGCCAGATTGGTGACACAAGAACGCCCTGGGCAGAAACCATGCTGGTTCTTCGAAATCGCTGGCAGAACATGACTCAACAGACGCGCCTTTACAATCTCCTCAAGTACTTTGGCAAACACAGGCAACAGGCTTATGGAGCGATAGTTAGTTGCCTGCTTGCGGTCACCCTTCTTTGGAACGGGGATTACATTCGCGTCCTTCCAAGTGCTAGGGAAAACGCCAGTGTTGAGGCAGATTTGGAAAATCTTGCTCAATGGGACAGCGAACTCTGCTGCACACTCTCGCACAATGCGACCACTGATGTCATCAGAACCGCACGCTTTGTAAGCACTCACTTCCTGAAGACGCTGCTTCACCTCCTCCTCCGATGTTTCTATGTGATGCAGCGTATCTTCGCTGAAGTTGGAGATGCTTGGCAGTGTTCCTGTGCTGCGCTCAGTGAATTTGTCAGCGAAACATTTGTTTAGGAGTTTTGCTTTTTCCAGGTCACAGTCTGCCGTTTCATCCTTGTAAACAATGTCAGGAATCGAACTGCTGCTCACACTTTTACTCACTGTGCGGATGAAAGAATACATTCTTTTAGGGTTGTCTCGGAAGCAGTTAACCATTTTAATCAAGTGGTTTTTATATTTCTCCGCCATTAGATTTTTCAACTTCTTGCGTTTTTCGGAGTACAGTGCGTAAGCCATCGGGCCTTTGTAACGCCTGTAGAACTCACGCGTGCTGTTCTTTATTCTAATGGCATTTTTCAGACTTCTCTCCATTACCCCCGAAAAATGCTATATAACCAAGGGGATAATTTACCCCAGGTTGGGAACCAAATGCTCTAGACTTTTTTGACTGGATACCTCAGTATTCATAGCCTGCCATGAAATTCAATACCATAAACTTCGTGGATTATCCAACACCTTATTCTCCCCTTGTTCTAACGTTATAATTATTGACATGACGCTGTTTTGTGATGTTTCCGTTGTGATTGATGTTGTGTTTGCATGTGTTCACATCATTTTTATTGTTTGACCAACATTTTGTATTAGATAGTGGTTTATACAACAGATATCGTGTGATTATCCAGTGATCAATGATGACAGAAATCAACCAAGCGTGTATGGACTTTGGGAAAGTTCTCGAGATACTGTTGTAGCGCGGTGAATCATCAAGATACCACTGTATACACACCACGTGGCTGCAGTCTCCGCTCTCTCCAGACGGCTCACGCACTGCTGTGTTTGCAAGGCTAAACCAACGTCACCTAGACTACCTAGAGTAGTTTAGGTGGCGTTGGCTAAACGTGGGCACAAACTGCAGCGTCACCACTGTAACGTCTGGCGTGTTTGTGTTTGTGTGTGTGTGTGGCATGTGATTCAACAGTCTTGCAATAAACCTCGTTACACAGGCGAAACACATGTTCTTCGCGAGAGTTTATTGCACGACTATTGAATCACATGCCACACACACACACACAAACACGCCAGACGTTACAGTGGTGACGCTGCAGTTTGTGCCGCGTTTAGTGGCGCGTTTAGCCAACGCCACCTAAACTACTCTAGGTAGTCTAGGTGACGTTGGTTTAGTCTTGCAAGCATAGCAGTGCGTGAGCCGTCTAGAGAGAGCGGAGACTGCAGCCACGTGGTGTGTAGGCAGTGGCATCTTGATGATTCACCGCTCTACAATGTCCTATTAACTACACGGACAGCCATATGAATATTTCACACTTGCTTCTCGGGTGTCTGCGTGTGCAGTAATTCTACCATTTAAGCTTTAAAACTAGATCAATTAACTATATTTAGCTAGCTGAAAATTAATTAAGAACTGACTGTCTTGCATTAATGGCGGAATTATAGAGAAAACTACTATACAAACACACACGTGCGTCTAACAATACCGCAATGTTTGTTGGCAGATACGTTAAGGAATTAAGTAAGTAACCGTTTCTCTACACTGACACAAATATTACACACCGAGTTTCTGTTTAGCTTGGTCGTCTGCTGAGACCGAGACATCAAATGTTATCTGAGCCAATGCTTCGATGCGCCGGGAAAGCAAACACGCGGGTCACACACACACAGCTAAAATCAGACATTATTGACACTTCGCGCACACTCTCACAACCTCGCGCACACAAACATGCAAACGATACAAACAGTAGGAGCACGCAGAGGCGCGCTTAGCAACACAGTACAAGTGCACTCACAACAGTCTGAGACACAAGCTACAGCGTAAGCACTGAACCAAGTGCGGTACGGAACGATACTGAACAAAAAATTTGGTGCCGTAGTTTCGAACCGTACTTTGCAGAGGACCGTACCTAACACGCGTCAAACCTTAACATCACAACAGCGACAACACTTGTTTCGAATAGCACCTGTCAAGACACACGCGCGTTATGCAGCACACAATACAGAAACATGAATGAAACACAAGTCACAACCACACACAAGTGTAAATGAAGTATATATACCTAAATACATAGACAAAAACATATAAACATGTGTACCACTGGCAGACACGGGGGAGCATGGGGCTGAAGCCTCCCCAAATTGTTTCCATCAACTCCTCATTAACAAGAGATTCACTAAGATCAATGAAAATACTTTTTGTTCAGAATTTGTTGATATGCATTATCGCAAAGACGTTACATAGTGATGCATGTACATGAATAATAGCCTCCAAGATTGAACACCCCAAAAATTTATTCAGCCCCTCCCAAAATTGTACTTTGGATTCGCCACAGATGTGTACATAAATGCAGAGCCGTTGGGAGGAATTATGGGGCCTCCCCCGAAGCAACACTTCGGGCCCCCATTATAAATAAATCACCAAATAATAAATGTATTTATTAGACAAAATCACATAATACAAGCTCAGGTGAAAACATCTGAGCAAAAAGTTAAAGGCTATACATAATAAATATGCTACATTTCAATATCATACGTGAAGCAACGGGGCCCCTCAACATTCGGGCCTCCCGGCCGGGGGGTACGGGGGGCGGTTGCTACGGCTCTGCATAAATGCTATATTGATATACATACACATATATATTGATATACATACACACATACATACATACATGTAAAATCAATTAGACAATGTCGCAACTGAGAGCAGGGGTTATAAACTTAGACAGAAGCATACGGAGTAAGGGTATGAGAACTAGAATCTAAAGAATTAAAGGTAGGGTAGAATGAATTCAAGTCAAGTTTATCACTGCGTTTTTATCAATCTGAATTGAATTGTTTTTGTTTCCAGTAACTTCTTGACGTTTAATTTGATGGAACAACTAAATTTACTGGATTTACCTCATAGATCAGCCCGCTGTTGTGTAATATGAGGAATCATGCTCATTAAGAAGTGGGAAATCAAAGAAAAAATGTTAGGAACCACTGCTTTATACAAACAATTCGCAACAGGAAAAAACATGATGATTGAAAACAATGGGAAACCTAGATGCTAGCTCCTAGATGCTAGATCCTAGATCGTAGCAACCGGCCCCCGAACCCCCCGACCGTGGGTGGCGAGTGTAGGAGACCTCGTTGCCTCACGCATGACATTAAACTATATTCTAAACTAGTGCATGAAAGTTCCCAGCATAATGGAGACCGAGGGGCTGCTCGTAACAGCATCTTCTCAAAGTCAGACCTCAATTATAATGGTGCTGAATTTGTAATGGGAGCCCAATTATTGCCTTCTGGCGGCATCTGTTTGAACAGTTACAGTGGTAACCGGCAGCGATCAAGAAGGACGGTAACAGCAGAAATTACGTGTGGACCGCGCAACGTACCGCTACCAATGAAGAAGAAAGCTGCTTCAACTCGGTTTCATTAGTATTAAAATTGTTTGATTTATTATTTAACACGCTCAACGTCGAATCAGATGTCAAACAATATACGTTCTGATCACCAAATTCGTGTTTGTCAGTGCTGTAGACGCCAGAACGTTCACACTATATTGTGTTAAACATCAACACATCACACGATAAACCACAACACGAGTATAGCCTAACACAGCAATTGACATCACATACGCACTGCTCGGCACAAACTGCGCTGCACTCCACCGGTGTGCCATCTGTTCTCCTCACATCCCCCTTCCTTCACGGAGGGTATCTTGCGGGTGAACGAACTTGGCGACCTGACCTGGTGGTGCGTGGAGGTGACGAGGTAGGTACAAGCTCCGGACAAGCCGACGACCGATCTCTTTCTCACGAAACATCGCTGCTGCTCTGTGGAAAGTTATCGGCGTCCTTGCCCCTTGGTGTGTCTGCTGTGGGCGTCATGACAGGCCGTAGAAAACTTGTGTTTCGTCGAAACTATGCCCGTATCAGTCCTAACGACATATGACCTTGGTGTGCTGTGTTGGCTAACGATTTTCGCTGGTTGCCATCGGTCATCTTCTTGGCGAACATACACTGACTGCCCAACCTCTAGGTCTGGGCGGTGGGCACTGGTGCGATTGTAGTACGTCGCTTGTTCGTTCTTTCCTTTAGTCTTTCCCGGTGTGTATCCCGATCATTGGCGTAGTTCATGACAAGCGACGATAAAGTTCCTCTCAGCTTGTGGTCCATCAGTGCTAGGTGAACATCGTCTCCGTTTTCTGTCGCTTTCGTTCGTTATTTGTGTTTATGGGGTGCACCGACCTCTGAGACCATACGACACCCCAGTCTATTTAAAGCTAAACTACCTTAAAATGATGGAAATTAAGAATGGAACGATGAAATAAATAAATGTGATGGTGAACGAAATGGATGTGAAAGCCAATAAATAAAACTTAATAAATAATTATAAAAGGCAAAAGCCGTAAAAACTAAAAAAGGCGACCATCAATGACCGCCGACTGCTCCTCTCCAAGAACCTCGTCAATAGTCTGAACGGATCCAAGCCAACTTTGACGCGCCTCTGAGAATGATGGACATTCCACCAGGATGTGTTGCACGGAGAGACGTGAATTACATGCGCTACACGTGGGTTAAGGTTGTCCGAGTAGAAGATTGCGATGTGTGTCGTACATGTGTCCCACACGCAGACGACAGAGCGCCACCTCCTCGGACCTCTTCCGGCGATAAGAGCACGTCCAATGTCCTATTTCGGGCTTCACCGATTTAAGCTTATTAGTACCACATTCGTTCCAGGAGAGCTGCCAAAGAGAACGAATAAAACGGTGGATGATAGTGTAGCGCTTTAGACGTGACTCTGCCTGGGAACGTGCTACTGTCTTAGTCCCGCGCCACAAATGCGACGAAATGTCCACGATGTGATGCACGCAGTGTATTTAGCGTATATTCAGTGTATTTATGTTAATGACGTACACAGTTCCGGCAGCTCAATGAGCAAATGACACCGTAATGCATACAATAATACGAATAGCACCAACACACACTAATAGGAATAACACACCGATCACAGTAATAAAACGTAGCACCGTGTATCCACAGAGATGCCTCACAGACGACTGACCACTGTGGCCCACTGTAATCCCGTGTAGTCTGCTCGGTCATGCTGTCAACAACCGACACCGCGAGGGGAGAAAGACCGTTTGCCGGAAGGGCACAATGGCTAACGGTACAGTGAGCACGGCTCTGATACAGGCACAGCGAAGCAGCAGAGTGTCAGGATGTATGTACACGGCGAGAAAAACAAGTAATGCTTGGAAGGCAGAGATTGGGAGTAGAGAAGGATGTGAGCGGAGTAAGCTCAGTGTGCAAAACAAGCTTGGAAAAGGAGCAGAGTTGTGATGAAGGAAAGTGTGTGAGAGCAGAAGGGTGTGAGGTGCACGGACAAACATGGTGTGTGTGTGAGAGAGCGAGAGGAGAAATACACACGGTTACTCTCGACCGGAAACATGATTAAAATGACAAATAATAAATTGAGAATAACACGTATATACCAGCCTAGCATATAATGACAATGCAGCCAACGTGACCCGCTACAATAGGATAAAAGTCCGAGTACGGAACGGGAAAGTTAAAATAAAATTAATAAAAGTCTCGTTCAGCAGCTCTTTTTGCGGCTCTGTCAGCTCGCTGTCCAAAATACCAATATGGGCCGGAATCCAGCAGAACTTCACAAGCATGCCCTGGTGGTGGATGTTGTTAAAAGTTATAAATTCATCTGTATAAGACGATGGAGCGAGAAAGATAGCAATGTTTTTAAAGCGCTAAGAGAGTCCGACACAACTAAAAACAATGAAAATGGAGATGAGCGAATAAAAACTAAGGCAAGCAGAATAGTGTAAAGATCAGCCGTGTAAATGGAGGCACTCGAGCGGCACGTACCCTCACTTACATACGCACAATCAACATCGCTGGCCGACTAAGATCCGTCAGTGTACACGGCAGTAAGAATGAATCGTCCGTAAGAAAGAATTCGCTCTAGTATGCTTGAACGAAGTACACTGGACACTGTACGTTGTTTCGGCGAAGCTGCTAGCGAGACGTCAACCTCGGGTGTGACCTACTCCCAAGGTGACTCCGCCGTGTATTGTTGTCTGAGGATGTCGTTAGTACCCATCCCGCATGACATCACGCTGATCAGGCATATGTTGGGAAAACACTACGTCATACGCGGTGTTTTATGGGTGCTTGCCAGCTTGCAAGAATAACGCATGCCCAGCTCTTGAAGGCGGAGCTCCAGCGAAGCTTCATCAGCCTCCACAAGGAGACTGACAATTAGCGACGTGCGAAACGCGCCTGTGGCAATGCGTATCCCTGCGTGGTGTACGACATTCAAACGGCTTTTTGCTGACTCTGAAGCCAGATCATATACAATTCTTGCGTAATCGAGACGCGACCTGACTAACGAGCGGTACAGAAGGAGAAGGGACTGTCGATCTGCTCCATACCGCATGCGGCAAACAGTCTTCAGCACATTCAGTGCCTTTAGACATGTGGTTCTCAGCTGTGAAATATGGTCGGTGTAGGTCAAGCGCGAGTCCAGCGTGACCTCTAAAAACCGAACCGTGCGTTGGAATGTGACAGCACTGCCGTACAATACCACATCAATATCAGGGCAGGCACCTCGACGGCAGCAGAAATGGACATCGGCCGTTTTGGGAGTCGAATCCGTTACACATTTCCCAAGTCTCTATTTTATTCACCGACAGCTGCAGTTGACGCTGGACAGCAACAGTGCTGCGAGAAGAACACCATACGGCAAAATCGTCCACAAATAGAGACCGTCCAATCGAGGGAGGCAAATGATTGTAAATGTCGCTGATCATAATGGCTAAAACGGGCACGCTGAGCACACTACCTTGTGGAACGCCGTCTGCCTGATCGAACGAACGAGACAGGGACACAGAATGTGCGGTGCAAGAGGAAATTTTGTACAAACCCTCACATGTTGCCTCTGACAACACAACGATGCAGTTTGCTAAGAATTCCATGCCACCATGTGGTGCCGTATGCCTTTTCGATGTAAAAAATATCGCCCCGACATGGTGACCTCGCGTGAAACTTTCACGTACGCGAGAGTCGATTGTCACCAAGTGGTCTAACGTTGAGAGACCTTGGCGAAATCCGCAATGAACATAATTGAACAGCCGACCGCGTTCGATAAACCATACCAGCCGTCTCCAAACCATTTTCTCAAACCATTTGCAGAGACTGGAGGTCAGCGATTTCGGGCGATAGTCAGGCGGGTAATCGCCCGATTTGCCCTGTTTCGTGATGGGTATCACGATCGCCAGATTGGAAACTGCCCACGATTCAACATATCATTGAAGACCTGCAACAGGGTGGATATCACTGCGGGAGACAGGCGTTTCAGCATGATGTTGTGAACCTCATCAGGGCCTTCAGCCACATTGCGAAGCGATCGCAAGGCTGTTCTCAGCGCAGATACAGAGAAATCGCTGTTGATTGGCAGCTGACAATTGGTGAAGAAATCAACGGGTGATCTCTCGCACTGCTGTTTGATCGCCGCAAAATCAGGGTCGTCTACGTTTGCACGACAGCGCTCCGCTATATATCAACCAAATTCTTCAGCAGCATGCTCTGGATCTATCACGTCCACGCCACTGATCTTCAGAGAAGGCAGTGGAGTCGGACGGTACTTCCCAGAGATGCGCTTTATACGGTCCCATGTGGTGGATATATGACTGCCGATTAATGCTAGACACATGGAACACCCACGAGGCCCGCTTCACGAAAGGTCCATCGAACTTTTGCGCGAGCGTGGCGTAAGCAAAGAATGTTTGACACCGTGTTGTTGCGCCCGAAAGCTACCCCAACAACGACGTCGCTCTCGCAACGCCGCGGAGCACGCGTCTGTCCACCATGGATTAGGGCGCCGCCGGGAACGAAATGCCGTACACGGAATGCTCTGTTTGCCAACAGGTGACAATGGCCTCAGTAAAATCTTCGACGCTGGGTTGAAGTGTGGGATTACCCATACCTTCCAGTGGCAAGCAATCATAGCGGATCCAATCAGCTCTTTTGAAATTCCATCTCGGTGGTCGTGTTCACAACCTAGGTACCTCAGTGGTCACTGCCGTACAGACTGTTCTCAACGGCCCAGCTCGTGGATGCCTGCGGACTGGGACTGTACAGACTGAGGTGCAGTGCTGACATGCTGCCGGATGACATTGTGCAAAGCGTATATGTACCTGTGTTTAAAATACCTTTGTCTAAGACCGTTGAAATATCCTCCATAATAAAACCACGGCTACAATATGCATCACAATCCAAAAAATGGATGTGAGCATCAAAATCGCCATACAAAGAGGGTGAGTGAATTGAACTGACTGAATATGCAGGCGGCGACAGGGTACACTGGTGCGAACAGCCAGCATAACCCCGCCGTGGTCTATAGTCAAGTGGTCTATCATGTCTAAAAACATAAAAAGTACATGTTAAAATACGAAGAAGTTAAAAGCCTAGTCATACCGGAACTCCCAGCACGCA
Organism: Sacculina carcini; assembly: GCA_916048095.2. Classification (NCBI taxonomy): domain Eukaryota; kingdom Metazoa; phylum Arthropoda; class Thecostraca; family Sacculinidae; genus Sacculina; species Sacculina carcini. The sequence goes on from OU696590.1 coordinate 1,499,401, forward strand.
ATAAATGCCACTTGCAGGTAAGGTAAAAAGAACTTCATTCAAGGGATGAATCAAGATAAATGTAAATAATCAGTGATGCTTCGAAGTGTCGAGAGACGATCGACTGATTCAGCAGTGTGCCTATATTGGTTGTAATTATTTGTATCTTGTTACGATGTCACTATCTTTTTTGTACGTTGTCTTTATTCATTGTGAAGGGTCCACATGAAAAAAGCGCATGCTTATGTGGGTCCCTGTCACACCGATGGTGTAAATTATATGTTGGTGACAAATACATGATATGATATGATATATGATATGATATGTGCATAACACAATCACCTAGGATATACAAATCAGGCTCAAATAATGTAACAATTTATGTGCCAAAATTTCGGACTTCAAATTTTTCCGGTTAGAACAAGCTCAAATCATTCAGACACTAGGGGTGGGCGAGAATCGACTCCAAAATCGGTCCTGACGAATCTAGTGGCCGGGCTGCAGAATCGAGTCTGATTCGTCAAGATTGATTCTGACATTTTATTGGTTGACTTGGTTGGTTGGTTTCTTGGTTTCTAGTTATTTGAAGATTCACTCTAACAAAACACTAAAATCGAAGAATGCATATGAATAAAACTACGTTTAGTATTAAATTAATTTTACCGGGATATACTGTATTAACACTGCGACTGGCCAGAGTTTGACCGCTGCACCACTAGATGGCAATAGCAGTCATCAATGCATATACATGGATATATATGTGTGATTGTGTGCGAGTGTCTGTGTGTATGTGTGTGTGCGTGTGTGGGATGACTCGATTGAACAGTGTCAGTAGATCCGCCCACGCTGTATGTATTGAACTTTGTATTATGGATACGCCATGATTTTAGGCTGATAATCGTTGATAACACCCGTGTTGGTATATTCCAGCATATGAATACACGGATGGAAATGTGATATATATAGCGGCTGTACCTACACCAGAGGTTTTATAGTCAACACATAGTTATTGGGGGTACTGCTCTCGGTGTTATTGGGGTTCTCCATTTCGGTATGCTAAAATTAGTATTATTATTAATTACAGGAAAATCCAGTAGCATGGGATGAGTGCAAGCACTATTACCACCCTGCGGTGACTCCCATGTACCGGAAGCGCCCAAAAGATCTGGAAAGATCTGGATAAGATCACTCCATTGTTTCATTTCACCTAAACTCCTCCACTATCCACAAACTATCCACAGCAAGTAAATGTATTGTTCAATAAATATAAAACAATAAATATGAATAGGTAGGAATAAATATTAATATATAAGTCAATATATAACAAGCAACAGCTACCAACAGATAAATAAAAACATGATTTGATCCATAACAGCAACAATATAAAATTCAATATTAAAAATTCAATTTGAAACAATAAAAAGTAAATAAAATATTCAATAAGATATATCGTCCATCCGCTCAGATTCGAATCACAGAATCGAATCTGGACATATTCGAATCCGCCAAGGTTCGATTCACAGAATCGACTCTGGCCAGATTCGACTCCGCCCAGATTCGAATCTCAGAATCGACTCTGGCCAGATTTGAATCCGCTCAGGTTCGATTCGCTCAAAATCGACTCTGGCCAGACTCGAATCCGCCCAGGTTCGATTCGCTCAAAATCGACTCTGGCCAGACTCGACTTCGCTCATTATTCAAGTTGTTATATTGCAGGTTTAAAATGTTACTATATGGTATTAGAATGTTACTATCGGTGTATGAGGGTAATTTTCCAGTTTTGTCACTATTCACATAATTATACACATTATTTGACATATACTTTTACAAATATGTTTGACTTCAATCAAAGTCATAACAACCTTAATTTCCTCTTACGCCAAGAAAGTGAAAGTTGAAGCATGTGAAACATAATTCAACAGCGAATGTTCAAAATGAATTAAATATACAAATAAATACATGTTTCAGTGTAGTGTAGTGATTCAGTTATTAATATTTATATGTATTGTTGGTTGCTGTTTCTATTGAGTCATGCTTAATTTTGTGTATTTTGTTTGCGCACTTGACTAAGACCGAGTTTTCAGTTATTGTTTGTTGTACCGCATCTGCACTCGTTGATTTGGCTCGTTACGAAGCTATACTACTGAACAACGTGTAAGTGAACGTGAATGCTATGGACCGACTGTATTCACACTCACAGACACAACAGGACGGGACGAACCAGACACGCGTACAAAAAAGTTCACGCACACATGGTCCAACAACAATGACGCGACAACAACAACAACAAACACAATGACGCGGACAAACATGACACACAGACAAACAAAGAAATCGACGTACACACCGCTGGTAGGGTCATGAGGTGGCGTAAGACGAAATTTGTGTCAAACCAAAAATTATCGAATCCAGTTGAGAAATTGCAATATGAAAATGGAGGCAATCATGGATATAACAAATTAGCCAATTCGGTCGCAGTTTTCTTCACTGCGAGCGCAATTTGTCATATTTGTGACTCAGCGGAGATTCATGAGAACGGCTTATGCAGCGAAACGATTGAAAACAATTGAAAGATTGATTCAATTGCTAATAGAAAGATTCATTGCTGTTCCACGTGCGCCTACAGAAACAAACCACACTGAAACAACAAAGTTTGTTGAGCAAACTAACTCCGTGCGATGCTCGAGGACTAAGCAAGGACACATGCGCACACGCATACACACATTACGACATACCTCAGCCAATCAGAGGCGAGCTGATACACCAGACACTCCATCTACCGACACATCGCGCACTTCACCAATTGCAACACGCGTGCAACCAACGCCACCTAGACTACTAGGTGGCGTTGATTCTACGCACCACATTGTTAACAGTAGCGGATACAGGGCGCAATGTTGTGAGAAGCTCAATAATTTTAGGGGGGAGCTAAACCTTGGGGGCTGTCATTCATGTACATGTATCACTATGCAACGTATTTGAAATAATTTTTATATAAAGAAATTCTACACAAACAATATTTTGACCTCTTAATGAGCTCTTCATCCCTCTGAACCCCTGGATCCGCCAGTGACTGCCCATTGTGCACGAACACACACAAAACACACCGACATCCACAGCACGCACGCTCAATAAAATCGTTCAACCATCGTTTGTTTCAATGCGATTTTAGCACGCGACAAGAAACTTAATTAGGTTTTCGATAGCTATTTAGTATATCCTATCATTTGCTTGAACCCAAACACACCTAACTGGAGCAACTGTATTTCGCTTTGTATGCGTATAACCATTGTGCGAGATGTTGGGAGATTCCCCTGGTTACACATCAGACTCGATTCTAGACTCGATTCTGACGATTCTGCTGTCGGTTAAAATCGATTCTGACGATTCTCAGAAATCCGATTCTTGCCCAGCCCTATCAGACACTGTATCAAATTTTTATACATTTAATGTGTATATCACTCAAAGCTGCGATTTTCATACACTTCTGAGGTATTTTGATTTCGTTGATGACATCACAAGCATTGACATTTTTGTCTTCGTAAGGATTATGGGGCCTATGTGGTAACAAGGTGTAACGGTATATTAATTAAAGTGTCATATATGAGCATGGTTTTTGTTCGTGTATATATTTTGTGGTAATCTTTGTTAATTTCGTGTAAGTTTTGTGGTGTGCTTACGAAATTCACGCTGTTGTCAAGGAGCGAAGAGTCTGATAGGCACTAGAATGTGGCAATATAGCAAGCAAAAAGGGTTTTGCTCATAGATAGGTTTATTTCCTTTTCCTTTGGGAACTACTGTAGAATGGATGGTGCCTTATTTTTACAATTTATTAACTTGACAACTTGGGATAACTTATATTTATAAGTCCACAGGTTGGATTTTCGTCTAGCTGATTTACACTCCGCGCCACGCCGCTCCGAGCATCGATTATTGGTAGTACGTTGTAGTTGGCACCTGACGTTTGTGGGGTATTTTCTCCTCAACTGCTGTACCGTTTTGTGTGCAAATACGCACGCCGACTATGGCTGGCGTCGCGTCCAAACTATTGCACATTATCAGCGGTGCACCGCATTCAACACTCGCACGCTCTGTCGCCGTCGTCGCCGCACTCGTATTCTGCCAACACATGCTGACGCCGGCTGTGCGTCGCTGTGTGTCGTGGCTGCTGCGCTTGATGCTGCGCGCTGAATCGTCGGCGTCGTCGTCGTCGTGGCAGGGCGGCGGTGATTGCCGTCGCGTCGGCGTCGACGCTCGTTTCTGGCGGCAGCTGGGCCGCGTGTTGCGTGTTCTGGTGCCGCGCGTTCTTTGCGTCGAAACTGGCCTGTTGGCGCTGCACACCGGCGCGCTGGTCGCACGCACACTGCTGTCTCTACACGTGGCGGCGCTCGACGGCCGACTGGTGCGGTGCCTGGTGCAGCGTGACGCGGCCGCGTTCCGTCGCGCGCTGCTGCACTGGCTGGCGGTGGCGGCGCCGGCAGCGCTCACCAACGCGTCCATTCGGCATGTGGAGTCGCGGCTGGCGTTGGCGTTTGGCAGTCGACTGACGCGGCACGCGGTCGGCCGCTACGTGGACGAGACGCAGGTGTACTATCGCGTCGGCACGCTCGACACACGGCTGCCGAATGTCGATCAGTGTTTGACTCACGACGTGCACGCGCTGGCCGCCTCGTTGGCACGCCTCTACTCGCAGCTGACCAAGCCGCTGCTCGATATTGTCGTCATTCTGACGTCGCTCTACCGGCTGGCGGGCTCCTCCAGCACGGCGCGCTCGGCCAATGTGAAAGGTGGCTTAATGTACTTATTATTATTATTATTAATTACAGGCAAATCTAGTAGCATTGTGAAGAGTGTAAGCATTATTGTCACCCTGCGGCGGCCCCATGTACTGGAAGCACCCAAAATATATAAAGAAAAAGAGAGTTCGAGAAGTGAAGTGTTTACCCAGGAAGATGACAGCTAATGAAGAAAGAAGCAAAATATATATAGGATGAATTATATTAAATATTTTTGTTTAATATCTCCCTTTTGCGCAATCTTTGTGTTTTTTCTCATATTCTTAATTTTTTACGCGCTGTCATTACATGTGTTTGCCTGTTCCTGGTCTCATTCTAATTGATATTTTTTCGTTATTTGTTCTTTTGTTGTTGTTTCACAGGTTTTGCCACCTGAAAACCTCTTGTGCGACATGTTGTCCAACAGATGTTTACATCGTGTGTCTGCGTTGATTTGCGCTTTTTCTTCATGTGTGTGTGTGTGTGTGTGTGTGTGTGCATGTAGGAATGGTGTTTGTCAGCTGTGTGATTGCGGCGACTGGCGCGCTACTGCGGCTCATTTCTCCGCCGTTCGGCCAGCTGGCGGCCGAGGCGACACGCAGAGCGGCGCACTTGAGACACACGCACGCGCGTCTCATTGCGCACGCCGAGGAAGTGGCCTTCTGTCGCGGACATCAGGTGAATTTCCTCTATTACTGATAATATTATCATTAATTACAGGTAAATAGAGTAGCATGGGGGAAGAGTACAAGCATTATTACCACCCTGCGGTGGCCCCATGTACCAGAAGTGTTCAAAAGAAACAGAGAAAAACAGAATTACAAAATTAAGGGTTTTAGTCTGAAAGTATGTGTCTGTATGTGTGTGTGTTTGTGTCTCTCTCTCTCTCTCTCTCTCTCTCTCTGTGTGTGTGTGTGTGTGTGTAGGTTGAGTTGGCCAATTTGCAGCGTTCGTACGAGGCAGTTGTGCAGCATGACAAGACAACACAGCGTCATCGGTGGGGTTATGTGGTGGTCGAGCAGTTTTTCATGAAGTACGTGTGGTCTGGATGCGGCATGCTGGTCATCTCACTGCCACTGCTGGCGTCTCCTGCCACCACCGCATCCGGTCCGCATCCGCATCCACTCTCCAAACACACACACACACACACACACACACATACACACACACACATACACATACACACACATACATGATCAAGCTTGTGTGCATTCGGTTTTCCCGCTTGCATGCTTTCAGAACTGAAAGTTCAAGCGCTCTCTTCTTATGTCGTGTGTATCTTCTTATGTATTGCACACGCATACACACACACATACACATACACGGTGCGTCCAAAAAGTTCGGTTATTTTTCTCAGAAAGGAATAAATAGGTACTTTACGAAAAAAATGTATTGACCTTCGAAATAATCCCCTTCCCCCTCGATACAACGCTGACACCGTTCAAAAAGCTTATGGAAACTCCCAGAAAAAGCCTCCGCCGGAATCGTTTGCAGAGTCTTCGTCACACTCTCCTGAATGTCATCGAGATCATCAAAGCGAGTGCCCTTCTAAGCAATTTTTAAGCGAGGAAACAGAAAAAAGTCCGCTGGGGCCAGATCTGGTTAGTACGGTGGGTGGTCGATCACAGTAGCACTGCGTTGAGCCAAGTATCGGCGCACACCAATTGCAGCGTGAGCCGGTGCGTTTTCGTGCAGCAACACCCACGATCCAGTCGTGTACAGCTCTGGCCGAACGCGGCGGATGCGCTGCAGCAAGCGCTTCAAAACTTGCTCGTAGAAAGCGACGTGCACGGTCTGGCCCGGAGGAACAAACTCCTTGTGAATAAGCCCGTGGCTGTCGAAAAAGGCGATCAACATCGTCTTCACCTTGGATTTAGGAAGCCGACTCTTGGATGGTCGTGGAGAAGACGGAGAACACCAGACCATCGAGTGCCGCTTGGTCTCTGGGTCGTACTGGTAGCACCAGGTTTCATCCCCCGTGACAATGGTTGTTAAAAAGAGCGGTTCCCGTGACACATGCTGATGAAATCGTCGGCGCATTCCATTTGTTTCTCCTTTTGTTCTGCCGTCAGTGTGTGCGGTACGAAAGGTGAGCAGATCTTCCGCTTTCCAAGATCTTCACGAACGATGGTGCGCACGGTCTCTTTGCATATGCCCTGCTGCCCATTTATTTGCACACGCGTGCACCTAACTTCATTTTTCTCTGAGATATAGGACTATTCACCGAACTTTTTGGACACACCGTGTATACACACACACACACACACTCAAGCATACAGACACAAATACACAATAGATTAAGATTATGTATGTTCTTACCAGTTATATCGGCACAGTAATGAGTCATACAGGCTCGTGACTGCCGCCTTCCAGTCATGTATTGTTTCCTCTTGATAACTTGCTTCTTATTGATTGATTAACAATATCGCCAATTGGTAATTTATTACAACTTTCTCTATTGCTCTACTTGGGGAAATTATATTTATGAATATCCGTTTTAATCCTGCGTTTTTGTAGGTCAAAATAAATATTTTTGCTAGATTTGGGCGATTCATTAACTTTATTGTCTCTCTCTCTCTCTCGCCCCCTCTCTCTCTCCCCCCCTCTCTCTCTCTATCTCTCTCTCTCTCTCTCTCTCTGTGTATGTGTGTGTGCTGTTTAGTTTCATCGCAGGCGGTCTTGGTGGGTGATCGGGCGCAGTACGTGTCAACATCCAAATACTTGCTTCAGTCCGCCGCCGACTCAGTGGAACGACTCATGTCTTCCTATAAGGTCAGCCCAGGGCCGTTTTGCATTGCCCTCGCGTGTTTTTGGGCGCTGTGTGTATGTGTGTTTTGTGTGTGTGTGTGTGTATGAGAGATAGCGATCGTTTTTGAGACATTCTAGAGAGAAGCGTAATACAAGTATCTAAACTCAATATATGTGTGTGTGTTTATGTGTTTGTATTTGAGGGCTTGTTTGTTTCGTTCCAAATCTGTTGCCTGTACGTACATGTTAATAATTCACACACGCACGCACACACTGACACACACTGACACACACACACACACAGACACACAATATGTGACATGAAACTTTTAGTGATGGTCGTGGCGGGTTGTTTATTTAGGAGCTGGTTGAGTTGGCTGGCTACACGGAGCGTATCGACACAATGCTGGCCGTGTTCGATCAGGTGGCCGTTGGAAAGTACAGCAGACTCGACCCAGCTGTGCCGCCAAGCAAAACCTCTAACCCCGGCATAATCTCCGTGCTTCATGGAACTCCTCAGATAAACGGTGAGACTTGGGCGCGTCGGCGGCTCAGATGTTTCGTCTGCGTATTTTCGCAGTGTTCCGCGTCGGTGTTGCGTGCCTGTGTGTGCGTGTGTGTCTGTGTGTGTGTGTGTTTGTAAAGTAAAGTAAATGGAATTAATTGCACTTCTTATACATATTTTTTAGCACAAAATATCGCGTCACACTTTCGCTCTTTCACCTCGTTTATTGAATAATAATAATCATATTTATCATTTGTATAATATTTTGTATAATAACAGTAACCATTGTGTGTGTGTGTGTGTGTGTGTGTGTGTGTGTGTGTGTGTGTGTGTGTGTGTGTACAGGCAAGGTTTGTGTGAGTGAGGATGGTGCGATTGTGTTGCGTGATGTGCCTATTGTCACGCCCAATTGTGACGTGATTGTGTCGCGTCTGTCGCTCACCATCACGCCGCACATGCACCTGGTGATCACAGGTAGCGTTGCCAGTGCGCCACATTTGTGCCAGTGCGCCACATTTGTGCCAGTGCGCCACATTTGTCTAGACCAGGGGTTCTTAACCACGAATATCCATGCGGCTTGGGCTATGGGAACCAAAGGCCGAAGTTCTGCTACTCGGTTTCTGGATACTATAACTATTCATTTTGTTTTCAGTAAGAAATGAAAAAAATTATCAATGGTTATGTTTTTGCTAGTGATCTGTATCAAAAGTACAGTAAATTCCAGCTATTAAAATATACGTCGATCTGGAAGACATACTGGCAAATATTAGGATTGGTGATGATTATTTGAACAGTCAATTAAACAGGAGTTTGGGAACATTGGGAGTATGGGACCTTCAAAAGTTTGAGAACCACTGGTCCAGGTCCTTCAGATGTGCTCCATACTTGACTAATAGCAGGGCAATACATGTGTAAGTTTATAAATGTTGAAATGTAAACTTGTTATAACATATTTTAGTTTTTTATCTAAATTTAATTGTTGTGTTTTTCATTCAAATTTGAGAATAGTGTAGATTTCGGCCATTAAGCCATATTTTAATCCAAATATTGAATTTATTTTAATCCAAATATAGCCCATATTTTAATCCAAATATTTTAGTTCCTAATCCATATTTTCCGTGGTCAGTTGAATGACCAGATCTATTTGACAGTGTAGAAAAATTCAGTCTGTCAAAGTTACATTTATCCAAAAGAACAAGCTTCATTATACTATGAATTATATCAATGTTAATGAAGTACAAATATGTGCAATAGTTTGATGAAAAACGTAAATGCTAGGAAAGGGCGGATTTTTGTCAACATATTGTATATGTAGAACAAAAAGAATAGAAAATACTGCCGGAGAAAAGTTAAAATTTTGAGTGAGCGTATTGGAGCGTACTGCTAAAAAAACCTGGTATTTCAGGCTTGAAAAGTGGCATGGGCTTAATGGACCGGGTTCTACGGTAATTTGTGTGCGTGTGTTTGTATGTTTGTATGTTTGTGTGTGTTTGTCTGAGCAACAGGGCCAAATGGTTGTGGCAAAAGTTCGTTGTTTCGCGTGCTGAGCGGTTTATGGCCCGTGTACGAAGGGGAGCTGCACACACCGCCGCCACATAAACTACTATATGTGTCACAACGGTCGGTCTGCTTATATACCAGTGGCGGCGTCAAGAGAGGGGGCTTGAGGGGCTTCATCACTTCAGATCCCCCCCCTTGCCATGAACATTTGGAGTGTAGTTCCTCATGTTTCGCCAAGCCCCCACACGTTTTCCTCAGCCTCCCCCCATCGTAAAAATCCTGGCGTCGCTTATCCTATCCTATACTAAATCCCACTTTACTCAACTAGCTACACTAAAACATCCATAGTATCCATATTAATATACATAATATCCATATTAATATCCATAATATCCATATTAATATACATAATATCCATATTAATATCCATAATATCCATATTGCTATAGTATTCTCTCGTTCTTTTTGCCAAAATTGGTACGCTCATTTGGTCGGTCGCATGCATGTGTGTGTGTGTCAGCTATTTATACTCAGCTATTTGTTTAGCACAGGAGATGCGCTCTGCTCGTACTGTCCTGTCTCCAACCCACCCTCTAGTAGCCTATCTTTCCTGAAAGTCCCAGTATTCCACAATATCCAGTCTCTTTTTAAACTTTCCTACACTGTTAGCTCCTACAATATCCTCCCCGAACTGATTCCACACACAAACACACCTATATGCTAAACTATACTTATCAACATCTCTCAAACATCTAGTTCTTTTCGGTTTGTTATCATATGTGTGTGGGGGCGTGTGTGTGGCAGGCCATATGTGAGTGAAGGCAGCTTGCGGGACCAGCTCATCTACCCGCATTCACAGCGCGACATGCAGCGACGTGGCTTCACCGACCGCCACCTCCGGCCGGCCCTCGATGCCGTGCGGCTCGCCTACCTGCTGGATCGCCGGCGTAACAACAGCAGCGACGGCGCTGGCGCTCATGAAGACAGCGGCTGGCAGCACGTCGAAGATTGGAGACACACGCTCTCCGGCGGCGAAAAACAAAGACTAGCCATGGCTAGACTCTTCTACCATCGGTCTGTCTGTTTGTCTGTCTGTATTCATGTGTGTGTCTGTCTGCCAGTCAGTGTGTGTGTGTGTGTTTTGTTTCTTTATATTTTGCCGCAAAGCGCTTTTGAGACATTCGGGTGAAAAGCGCGATATAAACGTCTCAATGTTATCTAGTGTATATATATATATATATATATATGTGTGTGTGTGTGTGTGTGTGTGTGTGTGTGTGTGTGTGTGTGTGTGTGTGTGTGTGTGTGTGTGTGTGTGTTTGTGTGTGAGTAGGCCTCAGTATGCGTTATTGGACGAGTCGACGAGTGCTGTGAGTGTGGACGCAGAGGCAGATATATTACAGGCAGTTAAGGCGGCCAATATCACGCTAATCACTGTGTCTCATCGTCCGTCTCTATGGTAACCACTCACTCACATACACACGCTCTCTCACACACTCACATACACACAATTACTCGTTCAATGACACACACACACACACACACTCATACATTCACTCACACACACACTATCTCACTCACACACATACACACAATTACTCGTTCAATGACACACACACTCACACTCACACACATACACACAATTACTCGTTCAATGACACACACACTCACACTCACACACATACACACAATTACTCGTTCAATGACACACACACACACACACACACACACACACTCATACATTCACTCACACACACACTATCTCACTCACACACATACACACAATTACTCGTTCAATGACACACACACTCACACTCACACACATACACACAATTACTCGTTCAATGACACACACACACACACACACACACACACACACTCATACATTCACTCACACACACACTATCTCACTCACACACATACACACAATTACTCGTTCAATGACACACACACTCACACTCACACACATACACACAATTACTCGTTCAATGACACACACACACACACACACACACACACACTCATACATTCACTCACACACACACTATCTCACTCACACACATACACACAATTACTCGTTCAATGACACACACACTCACACTCACACACATACACACAATTACTCATTCAATGACACACACACTCACACACACACATACACACAATTACTCGTTCAATGACACACACACATACACACGCACACACACACACATACACACACACTTACACATTCACTCACAAACACACGTAGCGGTTCTACTGTGGTTTAGTATTAAATCGTTGTTTAATAGTTTAATAGTCTTCTAATTTTCTGATAGTTTCTAAGTTTATTAGTTTATTAGTTTAATAGTTTAATTTAATAGTTTCTTTCTCACTTTGTTGCTTGACTGTTTGGCATCGTTTGATTAATGTATTTATGTGTGTGTAAGAAGTAAGAAATGTATTTTTGCCGCTGGGCAACATTGAATTCAACATGAAACACACAATAATGAAAAAATGTAGCAATAACCCGTCGAGCCAAGACTAAATGGACGCACGCATAATAATTATTTACAACTACAACGATATTATAAATATTGAAACACTAACAATACCAACACACTAACAAGCGCAACAGTTTCAAACGACATAAAATTCTTAAACATAAATTCACACACACACACACACACATACACACACACACACACACACACACACACACACACACACACACATTTGTATATATAAGCAATCAAGCGGTATCACATACTAGCACATAAATAATTTGGTGTTATTGTGATTTAATAAGGTGTGATCTTAATTTGTGTTTAAATATTTTATATTTTCTCTTTATTAGCAGTTTTTTGTCTTTCAATGGACAAGCTATTAAAGGTTATCGGCCCATCATACATAATGCTATATTTATGAATCTCAGTTCTATATTTCGGAACTCATAAGTTGATGTGTGTGTGTGTGTGTGTGTACAAGGCGGTTTCACACACATTTGTTGCGCTTCGACGGCGTCGGCGGCTGGCATTTTGGCGAGTTGAACGTCGACAAATCCGGCGCCATGAGTGATTCGAAACAAAATGGCGGGGAAGTTGATGATACAAAACAAAATGGCGGTGAAGTTGATGATACAAAACAAAATGGCGATGAAGTTGATGATACAAAACAAAATGGCGATGAAGTTGATGGTACAAAACAAAATGGCGATGAAGTTGATGATACAAAACAAAATGACGATGAAATTGATGATACAAAACAAAATGGCGATGAAATTGATGATACAAAACAAAATGGCGGTGAAGTTGATGATACAAGACAAAATGGCGGTGAAGTTGATGATACAAAACAAAATGGCGGTGAAGTTGATGATACAAAACAAAATGGCGGTGAAGTTGATGATACAAAACAAAATGACGGTGTCAATTACAAAAGTACACAGAAAAGATGCCGACGTCCGCGACGATTTGAGGTAAAATGGAATATTAGCTATTGTTCTTGCTTAGAAATTATGCTGGCTGGAGTAAATGAGCAATTTTTAATGAGCAAAATTTGGCGTGTTGTAAATTTGTGTTTACGCAAATATAGTAATTTATCAAGTGATTTTAGTAATCTATTGTTTAACCCCGTAGATGTCAAGTGAGTGGTGTGTGTTTGTGCATAAGCGCGTGTGTGTGTGTTGGTTTGTTTACATTTGTATGTATGTGTGTGTGTTTGTAGGCGAGAAATTGAGCGTTTGGCAACACTGAGACAGGTGCGAGAAGCAGCGATGCCAGACCGCCCGTCAGCCACGTGCAATGACATCTGTATGTCTTTCTTTATGTGTGTGTGTGTTTATATTTTTTTATTGGAAAACTCATGTTTGCTCGACGAGTGCAATAATCACACGATATAGTCGGATGAATGGCAATGCATGTCGTGTCGTACAGTCAGTCTAAAATAACGTGCCAAGCCCCACTAAGCTCCCTCTACCTCAAAAACAATTATTACCATGAACATTTCGAGTGTAGTGTTTTCATGTTTCGCCAAGCCCATGCATCTGTTTCTTTAGCTCCTCTCATCCCCCCAGCCGAGAAATCCTGGCGTCGCCACTGCACACAGTGTTGTTGAGTATGCTGCATATTTTTGTTTTATTGTCTTTACATAAATCTGTGATCCGTGAATTCCGTATGGTCTATATAGTCATAGTGTGTGGCATGTGATTCGATCAATAGATCATCATATATCCATAAATCATTGATCGTAGATCAATCCATTCTTCGATCATGGATCAGTTGAGCTATTTGGTGCTGTCTAGATTAGATCTCCGTAGAGAATTGATATAGCCGATAATTGAGAGAATATATATATATATATATATGTGTGTGTGTGTGTGTGTGTGTGAAATTGGGTTGGTTTGTTCACTATGTTTGTGCACGTGAAATTGTATGTTTATATTAGCATAAATTGACTTTTATTGGTATCTTTTGTACCGTTTGTTTACGCTTTTTACACTTTTAGTCAAAGTTCAATGATCGGGTGCAACCAACTGAGTCCAGTCATTTATATCTTTTACGGCATTTGAGGACATTCCTGTGTGTGTGTGTGTGTCAACGTTTGTCTAGTCTTTGTGTGCTACAAATAGGGCACTTGCGTTTGAGAAACGCTTAGACTTAATTGCGCCAATGAGCTGCTGAATTGTGTTTGTTGGGTTCAATGATCCGGCTAGTTATTGTCCAGTTACTACACGAACCAACTGCCTCTCTACACTTCACTTCTAGTTGTGCATCGATTATCAATGACATAGAGCAATACACTGTGCACCAATCCACCACATGTGTGACGCATGCATGCGTTTCTCTCGCCGAATATTGCAACAGTGCGCCATAACACACAAACTGTCAATGTAAATGTATTGAACGTCGTTGAATGATTGTCCGAATACGGCGCAAAGTCCAAGAATATATATATATATATACAACTGCATGAAAAATTGACTACCTCTCAAGAAAAGCGTGAATGTCATGAATATACAATATCACTTCACACTATGACAAACAATCAAATGAAAACGTTTTTTATATGTACGAGTATATATAAAACATAGGTATCAAACTACGTGGAAAATCACGTTGTCACATTTAGTTTCAATGCAAAACCGCCTACCAACTAACACGGGTGTATGACACACAGACACACACACACACACAATGCATACACATATATGATAGGGAAGAAAATCGACAGAAACCACTGGATGAAATGGCATATGATAAGCATAGCAAACAATTTCACTGCATCCAGAACAGAAATGAATACATTAATACAACGTCTGCTGTGTGTTTATGAAACTATCATTCAAGAACGTAGTAGAACTGAAATATGCGGCCAGAAAAATCCACACATAGCCACATACATACACATTGTTATATATATATTGACGCATGTATTGTGTATAATATGCAAGTTGAAACGGTGTCATCATAAAAGCCTGTCTGTACAAGTGCGCTTGCCTGGGTCTAGCCTCGTCTTCTATACTCTATATGCTGTCGTGCAATTGTTATTGGCACAATCAACGGAAAAAATAAAACACACATACATAGACACAAATATACACACAGATATATACACACAGACACACACACACACACACACACACACACACAGATACAAATACACACACAGATACACACAAATATATACACAAACACACACATACACATAGATACAAATACATACACAGATATACACAAATATATACACACTCATACATAGACACAAATATACACACAGCTAGATACACACTCACACACAGACAGACAGACACACATACAGACGGGTTCAGAGACGCAGAGAGCGCGAGCGCACCAGAGAACTAAGAGAACCGGTGGCCGCAGCTAGAAGAGAACCAGCTGCACCGCCGCCTCCTCCTCGGCCGGTTGACAAGGAGGATGGCGACTGGCCGCGGTGACTGAGACTCCACAATTGAGTATCGGCCTCGAGCAGCCGGTGACTGTATATCTCCGGATATGCCTCGCGGAACTGCCAACACACACACAGTATTGTTGAAATATTATTGAATTAAACATATTTCAACACAAATGAAACACTGAAAGATGTCATTGGCTCAAAAGGCATTGTCAACAAGAAGTAGATGAATTGTTTCTGTAAAATGAGACATTGATGTTGACAAAAATATACGTCACACACACACACACACATACACACATACATTCACAAAGTAAAGGATGGAGAAAAAGGGAGAGAGCAGAGAAAGAATTACACCTTACATTCATCACACACACACACACACACACACGGGGGTACAGTTATATTTTGAATCAACACACCGTTTATCTATGCCCTGCGGCTCTCCAGAACGCTCTTTTATACGACCGCCTGTGTGTGTGTGTGTGTCAGTATATTTGTATGTGTGTGTCAGTGTATTTGTATGTGTGTGTCAGTGTGTTTGTGTGTGTGTCAGTATATTTGTGTGTCAGTGTGTGTGTGTGTGTCACTATATTAGTGTGTCAGTGTGTGTGTGTGTCACTATATAAGTGTGTCAGTGTATGTGTGCGTGTGTGTCAGTGTGTGTTTCCACATAGCATACGCATATTTACAGGCACATACACATATACAATATGACAGACTCAGCGTGCGGCCGGTCACCTGTTTGAGACGACGCCGTTTTTCTTTGCGCGCCATTGTGTCGTCGCCAATGATTGTATCGAGCAGTTGTAACAGCGCCTCGCACGAGCGAGACATGCGCTGGCGCTCAAACTCACCGGCCGAAACCAGTTGGCAGTAAGTGACGGCAGGGGGCGCTGCCTCCGCCGACCAGCCCTGTACAAACACACACCAATCATATAAATACGCTGAATTATACCACTGTATTATGCGCAGACACTACAAACAATTGACTTGTCAACGCTAGAAGAAGAAAGAGAAGTCATAATGATATGTGAATCTTCAAGTAAAAAAACAAAATTCAGCATGAAGGAATGTTGAAAAATCCAAAAATCTACAAGGATAGAAGACATGAAACTACTAGAAAAGGAATAAAACGGGATATGAAAAATATGGTTTTCCATAAAGTGCAATATATAGGATTGGAATAAGTTAGCGGCCAATATCACAAACAAACAAAAATACTAGCAAAATATTTAAGCACTCATTTTGATACCTGCAAGGAGCGACCATACCTGTGACTCAGTAACAAACACATATACAAAAAACCTGATATATTTTAGTTTATTTATTCATTATTATTTTGTATTTTGTTCATGATCATTATACGTTTCTTGTTGATTTTGCGTTACTATATAATCTTAATAAGTCTGTAGCAAGATTTTACACATACACTTCTATTTAGGCTTTTTATTTGATAATTTCATTTGATTCATCGTTGATTTCTTATGATTCCTTCTTGATTAGCTTTCATCTTCCTGACTAAACATTTACATTTCGAACTCTTTTTGTCTACATCTTTTGGTTAGCTTCCAGTACACATGAGGCCACCGCAGGGTGATAATATTGCTTGCACTCTTCCCTGGATTTGCCTGTAATTAATAATAAAAATACACACACACACACACACAAACACACACACCTGTGCATGTTGCAATGAGTCGAGACGCTGTTGCACATCATCGTGCAGCAGGTTGCTTGGCGCCAACACCGATGTCTGATGATCCATGATGAATGCTACCACAGCACGCGCCACAGGATCTTCTACGCAGTCATCTCGAGTGTTAGTGGTGATGGCCGGGTGGTGTTGAGGTGACGAGCTCGGCTGGCGACTCAGTACGTGCGTGGAGAACTTCTCCAACAACTGACACACACACACACACACACACATACATACAGGCATATACACAGATATGTACATACCTTCAGACTCACACATACAATAACTGACACACACACAAACACACAACATGCCCATATTCCAGACAGGAATGAAGGTACACATACTGCACACATTACAATAGCAGGTTAGGAGTCATAAGCTGCTATTGTAGAGAGAAAAAGACCGTTCGAGAATAGAATACCGTATATTTCGGCGTATAAGACGACCCTTAAAGTAAAAAAATCACCCTTAAAAATTATGGGTCGTCTTATACAACCGATATAAAAGTCAGACCTTGAATTAACCTTGACCTTAACAATTCGCTCCAATTTTGTACCTCGTCTTATCTGACGGTCGCCTTATACGCCGAAATATACGGTAATGAATAAACACACGTGGACAAGGAGAGAGAATGCTGCTATTACCAATTGTCTAGTGGACACAGCAGGTTCGCCCAGGCGAAGCTGTTTGTTTCCGGCGGCCCGCTTCATAAAGCGCATCAGCAGCTGCAGCTGGCGACGGTTGGACGGCGGCAGCAGGGTGAGTAGCAGTTGGACAGTGTCACATGCCAGCTGCCGCGCCTCGTCACTCTCCAACACTGCCCCCACACACACATACACATTTACATTACATTAGGTAGATATTTATATAGCGCCCTTACTTTTTATATTACATAAATATAGCGCCACACACAAATATACACACACACACATTACATTGCATCATATGTCTCCAACATTGCTCACAAACACACACACACACATTACGAGTACATTACAAAACATGAAAGCGGGCCGTATAATGATGTTTTTTTTCAATACTTGCAGGCGAAATAAGGAAAGCTCTAGAAATTGAAGACAAAACATTAAGCCTGGCCTTCCATTTTAATAGTCTAAAATAACTAGCATGTTTATCAGCTTGAATAGTTATTCAAGCTAATAACTATAGATATCAAAGAAGCTACATCGATGCATTTTATCAAGAAAACTCCAGTATTATCGGTGGGCCGGATGAACGGACATCGCAGGTCGGATCCGACCGGCGGACTGTAGTTTGCCGATCCCTGTATTACATTACAACACGTGCTAGCAGGTCTCCAATAATTTTCATTATCGGACTATGTGGTTCTTCTACGCAGCACGAGTATATATAGACATATGTTTATCCTAGCATAAGTCTTGCTCAACGCTTGTGTGTGTTTGTGTGTGTGTGTGTGTGTGTGTGTGTGTGTGTGTGTGCCGGTGTGTGTTTGAGAGCATGCGATACGTAAATCAGCAGCCAGAAAACAGACGCAAAAGTCACACAGTCACACGACGCACCACCAATAACGGGCGGCGCTTTTCTTGGCGGGCATTCGACGGCAGAACCAGTACCGCAGCACGCTTGCAGCCGTCGAGGTTTGGGCGGCGGTGTTGGCGGCCTGTGTCGCAGCCAGCCCGCCGTCGATAACAAGCCGTCAACCTGTGTGCGCCGTGCAGCAACGAAGGCGTCGCTCTTGAAATCACGCACAGCCACTGTGCACAAACACACACGAACAGAAACCACAGTTCAACAGGAAATTGGACTGATAAAGCAGCATAAAGGAAGGGGACACGGCAAGAAGCTGAGAAAACCTCGGTGCAAAAAAGACATAAAGAAATACAGTCTTCCATTCAGGCGAATTGACGTTTGGAATAAATTACACAAGACTATCGTAAAGGCCAAAACTATAGGAGAGTTCAAACATAAATTGGATACTCAGTGGGAAAGAGACAGGACAGTCCGAGTGTAAGCTCATTTCCTCTACCTCAACTAGGTAAGCACACACACACACAGATGTAGAATACTGCAAGATATAAGTGATGCTGCATTTATATTTCAGAACTCTTAATGCTGGGGGGTGTATTCACTTCCTATGGTTGTGTTTACGAATGCTAATGTGTATATGTGTATGCGTGTGTGTGTGTGGCGTACATGCCCGAACAGCTTTTACCTATACAGCCCGCCAACAATGATACAAAACACACGTTTCGTACTCTCTTTCTTTCTTAGATTTTTTGAAGCTTCCAGTACACATGGGGCCACCGCACAGGGTGGTAACAGTGCTTGCTCTCTTCCCTCATGCTACTGGATTTGCCTGTAATTAATAATAGCGGCACACTGTAGCCATAGCACACACCGAAAGATCACCTGAATGTCTGAGCCGACCGGCGGCGCTGGAGCTGTTGATGAACGCGCTGCCCAGTCGGCCGCCATCGCCGCCCACCCTGCTCGGATCGGCCACGCTGCGACGCTGCCAGGCGCGCGTCGCCAGCGGAACCGGCCGCGAACGACCGCCGTCGAAAATCCCCCCAGCACCGGCACCAATGTTGTCGCGGCCGACGGAGAATGGTGTCTTTTGTTGCAACTCCGACACGTGCACGCCCAACACCCGCGCTGCCTTCGACGACATTTGTTGACGGCCGTCCCAAGCAATGGACTGACACCGCCGCCGACCGCCGCAGGCAACATCGTCCGGCGCGATATTCTCGCGTTCTTCTTGCAATTGCTGCTGTTGTTGTTGTTTCATCAGTCGGCGCTGTTTCTGATCGCGCCGTCGCTGCTTGAGTCGCTTCACCGAGCGAGTCAGCGAGTCGTCGCGCAGCTGACACCGCTTGATGAAGCCTCCAGCAAACCCACCGCCGCCGCCGCTCACAACGCCGTCAAATGCCGCGTCGTCCTCGATCGTCACACTCGTACTCGACGCGCGACAGCTGGTCGGCGACAAATGTAGCGCATCCACCGAACTCTGACGAATACGCCGCGTCAACGGCTCGACAGACGCCCCGAACACTGTCTCCAGACACGTATCGACCGACGACGATCTTATTGGCGGCTGTGGAGGTCGAGGCGGAGGCGGCGGTGCGGTGAACACACCTCGTAGCGACGAAACCGACGAGCCAACAGCCGAGTCTGTCGTGCTGACCGTACTGTTAGGCGACACCGTACAACCGGCCCCAGTCGACTCACACACACCAGAATCCGGTGATCCGCCGCCACTGCCAAACACAAAATGTGACGCAGACGCGCGCTGTCCTCGGCACGGCAGCAGAGTCACACACTGGCCGTAGCTACCGCCCGGCGCGCTCTCATCGTCCCAATCCAGCGCCGGGGTCGGCACGGTGACGGACACCGAGCGCCTGCCGCCGCCACCGCCGCCATGCAACGCCTGGGCCGTGGCGCAGACGCGAGCGTCGCCGGACGAAGTGCACAGCGCGTTCAGACCGCCGCCGTCCGCGCCCGGTGTCAGCACGGCCGGCGAGTAGCGACGAGGCACACTGGCACGCCGATATTGACCGCGACAAAAGCGCACTGCATCTTCATCTCGAGCCATAACACCAGCGGCGGCGGTGGTGGCCGTGTCAGATGTTGCACAATCGATACTCTCACGACTCTGGGCGATTGCACGCAGAAAACTGGACGCTCGGCCGCGCTCCAGCTGAAAATACTCCTCCTCGGAGTCGACGGCACCGCGAACACTACAGCTTGACGACGACACACTGACACCCACGCCCAGCCGCTGCAGCCGCTCCTTCAGCCGCGCCACACTGGCCGACGCTGGCGTCACGACGGCCGGCGACGCAAACAGCGAGTTCTCACCACCACCAGCGCCGGCGACTTTATTTTGACGCTCCGTCGCAACATTGTCGGATGTCGTCAGCGGAGTCGACGTCTGCGGCGACATCAGAAGCAGCAGATTCTCGACGGACGCCCCGACGCCGGCCGGCCGCGTCTGCTTGGCCGGCGTAGCCAGTAGCGCGCCGTCCGACACCTGCCGCCGCACCGGCGCGCCGGCGGCCGGCAACAGCGAGATTGCTGACGGCAGCTGACACGCAGCTACCAGCCGGCCAGCCATCTGCTGTTGTTGTTGTTGTTGTTTCAAGCGAGCGTCCAGAGCGGCGGCGTGCGTCAGCGCGGCAACCAGCGGCTCGTACAGCTCGTAGGGCACCAGCGGAAACGAGCGTCGCTGCAGGTGCTCGACAATCACGCGCAATACGTCGTTCTCGAAGCCGTCGTATTGACCGAGCGACGCCGGTGCCACGGCAAACAACGGCCCTGATAAACACACACACACAGGCGTGCGATTATGTATTATACACATTCATGCATGTGTGTGTGTGTGTGTCAATGTTTATGAACAACTAGAAATTACACTTGTTTTCTCTATATATTATGGTAGCTTCCAGTACACGCGGCCACCGCAGGGCAGAAATAGTGCTAGCACTGTTCCCTTATGCCAATGAATTTGTGTGATGTGCTACTGAATTTGTGTGATGTGCTACTGAATTTGTGTGATGTGCTAGTGAATTTGTGTGATGTGCTACTGAATTTGTGTGATGTGCTACTGAATTTGTGTGATGTGCTGCTGAATTTGTGTGATGTGCTACTGAATTTGTGTGATGTGCTACTGAATTTGTGTGATGTGCTGCTAAATTTGTGTGATGTGCTGCTGAATTTGTGTGATGTGCTACTGAATTTGTGTGATGTGCTGATGAATTTGTGTGATGTGCTAGTGAATTTGTGTGATGTGCTACTGAATTTGTGTGATGTGCTACTGAATGTGAGACAGAGTGCCGAGAGTCGAGAGCGGCCGTATTGACTGACAATTGGCGAGGCACTTCATAGCCAGCAGCACCCAGTTGGGGAACGACGACAAACAAACTGCCAGCGGATCATCGGCCTCCACATTGGCGGCGCAGGAATCTATGGCAGGCAGTAGTACAAGGCCACGCTGGTTCACGCGTACCGTATTATGTTCTATCCAGCCAGGTACAATATCGGCGCTTGATATTAGCGCGCTAGCCGGTCGCTGCATCAGCTGTGATAAACTGCACGCCAACACAAACAAATAAGGTGATATTTGCACTGAGTAATGAGCTAATACAAGCAGTGTAATTAATTCTATTTACTTGGTTCACTCACTCACTGACACACACACATACATACATACAGACACATTTGATTTCATTTTTATTGATCAAAGCAAAAACTAGTCCAACAAAAAACAATATCATTCAACAAGCAAAAACATAAACGTATGACAATGTGATTAAGAAGCAATATCATCTTGAGCAAAACTAACAAAATACCAATTTGACCTACACAATCATCTCACATATGCCTACACACACACAAACACACACACACACACAAACACACACACACACACACACACAAACACACACACACAAACACACACACACACACAAACACACAGCCACACACAAACACACACAAACACACAGACACAGACACACAAACACACAGCCACAAACACACACACACACAAACACACACACAAACACACGCTGCAGACACTCACCGAGCCAGTAGTACATCCCTCCACACCAGCTGGACCTCAGCGGCCGACATGCGTCGCCGAATCATCGGTCTGAGCTCGGGGGGCGAGCCGAGCGACACCACACTGCCACCGCCGCCAGCCGGTTCTGACGGACAGCGGCGCTTGTGACGTACGGCCGCGCCCACCCGCCGTCGCAATCGCGGACTGCCTTCCGACGTCACACTGCCGACCTGCTGTTGCTGTTGTTGTTGTTGTTGTTGTGGTGGAGAGGATGTGGACCAGGACTGACGACAACGCGCGCCGCCGCCACCGCCACCGCCGCCGCATGATGATGACGCGTCCGTCGAGCCGCCGATCAGAGTTAACGCAGACCGGCCAGGCGTGCCGAATTCACTGAGTCTAGCGACGCCAAACACACACACACACACACATACAAGCATATAAACATATAACCCAGAGGTTCTCAACCGGTGGGTCGTTACCCCCTTGGCGGGGGTTACGAGGCTACTTCAGGGGGTCGCGAGAGCCGCCTGAATGAAATTTCCATCATCAAAATTTCCACAAGAAATGCATGTTATAAACACCTGTTGTGTTTTCTTTGTATTTTTGAATACATTCAATAACGGTGGCATCAAAGTATTGAATGTGATGAAAATTCAGTATAAATGTGTTTTTCGAACTTCTCTTGTTTTTACTGGGGGGGGGGGGGATCATGGAGCCCTCCGGATCTGTCCTGGGGGTCGCGGAGCGAAAAAGGTTGGCAGCCCCTGACATAAATAAATAATACACAGTAATGTCCCGTACTATTAAGCAATCAACTATCAGCTTAAGTAAAAACGAATCTATGGGCGGATTCGAACCGCAGTCCTTTGGATTGCAAAGCTGATACGCTAGCACTGCACCACGGGACAGGGCGAGGACTCACCTGTACAGATCACTGTTATCTTTGAAAACGTCGGCGTCGCTCTTGCGCGCGCGCACGTCCACAATGATACCGGCCTTGACAAATTTGTTGAGCAGCCGCGTCGTCTGCTCGCGCGACACGTGCGGCGAAAACAGCGCGCTGCCGGCGAGAAACTGACGCAGCCAGCTGACGGCCGCCGCGGCTGTGAAGCAATTGTCGTGGAAGCGAAATTGACGCCAGTGACGTTGTGTGGGCATGCCCTCGCGAAAGCCACGCACCGCCTCACCCCACTGCACGAAAACACCACGTACACACACATATATAAATATGAACATATGCGAACAAACACGCAACGCTCAAAGCAAATCGGGCAATAGACATGTAGAAGCACATATTTGAATTCGTTTAGCCTAGAATGAGCAGAATTAAGTTGGAGCTGAACTCAGTGAGTATTTCGTTCAATACCACCTCAGGCAGATAATTTGTATTAATGGACGGATAACCTGGAGCTGGTGGTCTGTCGGAAACAACTTAAAAACCTGTCGGGCACGCTTTAAAATATCTAAGCCAACATCCTTCAAATCTGTATGTGAATGCTAAATAAATAGATTGGGTTAACTTATGCGCAATACCCAATTACAAGCATACATACCAAGACAGTAGCCTTATAGGGTCCATCAGGATCTTTCTGATTCAATGTCACCTCCATATTTCACATTCCTGTCCAAAAATAGGAAACAAATAGCGCATATTAAGCCCAAGCGAACAAGCCAAACACACCAAAGCCAAGGAAATAATCGTTAAATTTTCAATTCAGAAGGTGAAATCCAGAACAATACAGACAATGCGAAATTCACACCACAACACCTGTACAAAAGCACACCTGACGACCTTAGCAAGCCCAGCCAACTGTGCCGAAATTCAAATATTTCGCTTCCGAGAGAAACATCAGAGCTGCCAAATAGCTGGAAATATCGCTGTTTCCTATCATGTAAATTCAAAATTGTCAGTAGGATCAGCAATATACACCAAATATTTATAAAAACCAATTCAATCTTGTCTAATTCGTTCATACAAATTTATGTTTATTCATTGATTGATGCACCTATTTTTTATGTGTGTGCGTGAAGTGTATGTACTGTACGTATTTTTGGTTTTGAATAAGCATATATATTTTAGCGTACAAAAACACGTATATTAATATATATATATATATATATATATATATATATATATACTAGCATTAAAACCCGCCCGTTGTGCGGAACAATTCTTAAAATGAAATTCATGTTTTAATTCATAAAAAATATAGAAAAATTAAATATGAAAAAGGACACACTCAAAAAATTGTAATCAATTGAAAAGTTTAAGTTTAATCATTTTTTCTATTTTTTTTGACAAAATACCCCATATTTGAACCCGCCCGACGCGCGGAATAATTCAGAACTCGAACGCGATCCGTTCTGGATCTTGAAGTCAAATCCGTTAGTTTTGTATATGAATTAATTCTATACGGTTAAATTGAACGTCATGTTGTCTATAGTTGCTACCCGCGGGACATTTTTATTTCATACACATGATCCATCGCTTCGTTTACGTTTGAAGCCCCTGATCTATACCATTGAGCCCGCGCAATTATGCCGCCTCATATTCAAGCATACATACACACTGTCAGACAGATAATTTCTTATATATATATATATATATATATATATATATATAAGAAATTCAGTAGTTTACTTTGTTCCCAGTAGCATTTTACCCGCCCGTCGTGCGGAACGATTCATGTGTAAATATTGAGGACAATAAAGCCTTTATATTCAGTATAGTGTAGCATTAATTAAACTGTACGCAATAAAACCACACCATCCATGCTTGGAGCTAATATGATACATTCTTAATTGTGATTGGGCTTCAGTGAAATTTTATCGGTGTATATTCCTTTGAAATCGCAAGTGCGCATAATAGCTGTCAAATTGGCAATATGTCCTTTTGACTTTACACCGCCGTAACTTCCTTCAGATACACTTTGGAAAATTAAAAATTATACTGGATTGTAGAAAGCAAAATTTCCAGCACGATGGTATAATTTATTTTTATGTATAACAAATAGTTACTGGAAAATAGTAGAAAAATGAATTAATTATATTCGCCCGGTGTTCAAGTGTAATTTTGGATGTATTTGAGAATTTTGCCAATTTTACACGTTTTTTGTATCATTTGTGGGTTTAAATTATAGCTTATCTTGTAGAACACAAAATTATCTACACAGTAGTATATTCCTGTGTAATCGCAAGTGCGTAAATTGTGATTGGACTTCAGTGAAATTAAATCAGTGTATATTCATGTGTAATCACAAGTGCGCATAATTGCTGTCAAATTGGCAATATGTCCTTTCGACTTTACACCGACGTAACTTCCTTCAGATACACTTTGGAAAATTACAAATTATACCGTATTGTAGAAAACAAGATTTCTAGCACGATGGTATTATTTATTTTAATGTGTAGCAAATAGTTACTGAGAAATTGTAGAAAAATGAATTAATTTTAGTCGCCCGGTGTTCAAGTGTAATCTTAGATGTATTTGAGAATTTTGCCAATTTTACACGTTTTTTGTATCATTTGTGGGTATAAATTATAACTTATCTTGTAGAACACAAAATTATCTACACAGTAGTATATTCCTGTGTAATCGCAAGTGCGTAAATTGTGATTGGACTTCAGTGAAATTAAATCAGTGTATATTCATGTGTAATCGCAAGTACGCATAATAGCTGTCAAATTGGCAACATGACATTTTGACTTTACACCGCCGTAACTTCCTTTAGATACACTTTGGAAAATTAAAAATTATACCGTATTGTAGAAAACAGGATTTATAGCACGATGGTATAAATAATTTTTATGTATAATAAATAGTTACTGAGGAATACGTAGAAAAATGAATTAATTTTAGTCGCCCGGTGTTCAAGTGTAATTTTGGATGTATTTGAGAATATTGCCAATTTTACACGTTTTTTTGTATCATTTGTGCGTATAAATTATAGCTTATCTTGTAGAACACAAAATTATCTACACAGTAGTATATTCCTGTGCAAGTGCGCATAATAGCTGTCAAATTGGCAATATGTCCGTTTGACTTTAAACCGCCGTAACTTCCTTCAGATACACTTTGGAAAATTAAAAATTATACCGTATTGTAGAACACAAATTTTCTAGCACGATGGTATAATTTATTGTAATGTGTCACAAATAGTTCCTGAGAAATGGGTAGAAAAATGAATTAATTTTCGTCGCCCGGTGTTCAAGTGTAATTTTGGATGTATTTCAGAATTTTGCCAATTTTACACGTTTTTTTGTATCGTTTGTGAGTATAAATTATACCTTTTCTTGTAGAACACATAATTTTCTACACAATGGTATAATTTTTATAGCTGTACCATTGCTGGTTTATGAGGAATAGATAGCGGAATATCGACCAAAATATTCACGTTTCTTGTGCTAATTGTGCCTTTTTGCCTATTTGTCATTTACACTTCACACCGCCGTAACTTTTTTTAAATACACTTTGGAAAATTAGAAATTATACCGTGTTGTAGAAAACAAAATTCCCAGCATGATGGTATTATTTATTGAGATGTGTGATAATTAGTTTTTGAGAAATAGAGAAAAAAGTATAGAAAATCGGACGCGTGGAGTTTAATTAAAATTTTGAATGTAGATTGATTTTTTTCTCCATTTTACATGTTTCATATTCAATTTTTGGGTATGAATTATAGTTTGTTGAGTAGAACAGAAAATTTTCTACACAATGGTAGAATTTTTATAGTTGTACCATTGCTGGTTTAGGAAGAGTAGTCTTCAGAAAATTGACCAAAATTTTCCAATTTTTCAGGGTTCATTTTGTCTTTCCACCGCTATAACGTTTTTTGGTTTCAATTTTCAAATTAAAAATATATATTACAGTGTATACAAGAAAATTTCCAACGTAATGGTATAAATTTTTAGCGGGTACGCAAAGTGATGGCCGAGTAGCAGCTCATAGAAAATGGACCAAGAATGGTGGGACAGACAGACACACACACAGACACACAGAGGATCTTTTATATATATAGATATATATATATATATATATATATATATATATATATATGAGCATCGATTCAATTATGTTAAATTATATCAAATCGACAAAAATTCATTTGCAAGAAATTGAATCCTTTATTAAATGAATGATTGGATAATTTAATGTTTTATTAATTGACGTCAATGAATTGATGTGCTCACTTGTGATTTTCTTGTATGGCATGAATTTGTTCACAATGTTCTAATGTACTATCTTGTTTTTCCCTATATATATTTCGAACTAACACGAAAAATGTACAGAAAATGAACCATAGAGACGTGAAATGAATCCAAGCAGCCCACAGAAGCTAACGCTGCGTATATTTTCTTTGTTCCTGCGCCAAATTCATAAGCTCATCAATTTCTTATTGCCACAAAATGCATCAACACACACACATACACACACACACACACACACACACACACACACGTCGTATGAAATGCATGCGTTCCCGCACAACACGACAGAACTGCGACAATTGCGACAATACTGGACGACCAAAACGGCGCTACTGGAATGAACGCGCAAAACCTTGTGTGCTGGCAATTTTACGTCAGCAGATCAAGACCGCCAATAACTTGAGGTAATGCCCTTCACAACCACCATGAAACCCCAATGCCACACACACACACAAACACACACACACAGACACACAAACACGCGCGAGCATACAGGCGAACATTTCACTGGCCAAACAGAAATAAACACAACATCGAAGCCGAATTAAAAGGCGATAACATGGCAAGCCAAACACAAACACACACATAGCAAAAAGCATAGCGCGCCACATGCGTAAAAACCTTAAAAATAAAATATAACCCAACTCGCATGTATATATATATATATATGAGGTAAAGCCCTTAATACACGTACAATCGTATACTGCAGCCATATAGAAATCGGCACACACACACACATACACAGAAAGAGACAGAGGGAGGGATAGAGAGAAAGAGGGAGGGAGATATTTCCTATTGTCGCCCGCTACTGTATTGCATGCCGGCCGCTGGTATGGGCCGTTTTCAAGTCGAAAATCTCGATAAGCAGTGGCTCAACGTCGTGAGGATTGACGTCCATGAATATTTTCACGTGATGCTCGTTGAGTCGTCGCAGCTCCTGCATCTTGCACACAACACGCACGAATTCCGCCTGTCCGCCACACGCCGGCCGCACGCAACACATCAGATAACGACGCAGCAAGTGGTAGTACGATTCCTGCAACCATAATCCGCCAATGTAAAACTAATATGTATTATTATTAATTACATAAGATAACAAACCAACGCATGAATGGACGGATTAAATGTTGGAATTAATCAATTAACTGCCAAAATTATATTTAGTGAAATAACTTTGACATTTTCACATTTGTGTATCAATTTATTTAAGTTGATATTTATGGAAAATATTGCGTTGATATCCAAATGAAACGTTCCTAATAAATTCAGCCTAATAATTCAATACGTGTTAATATAGATAAAAAACTACGAAATATGGTAATTTTAAGTGATGTCATATGAGATGACCGGGAGGTAATGGGCGAGGTCGGGTTGGTGATTTGTAAATGTTTGTGGACTGCGTGGTGTAGTGGTATCACATCCGCCTCTCAAGCGGGAGGTCCGTGGTTCGTAAACAGGCGGAGGAGAATTTCTTTGGGTGAATTTTATAATCCAACAGCCCCTGTCCACCCAGCAGTAAATGATGGTACCAGATATCAGTCATGAGTTGTGTCATGTATTCTGGGGAGGTGGTCCTCTCTAATACGTCTTACGTCCTGGTGGCGCCATAGCGTGGAGAGGGTCGGTTCTGCGGTGACAGCGAGCTGCACGGGACACACCTGTGTGTGTTCATAAGCTTCGACTTCTTCCCGTGTAGCAGCTGTCACTTGAGGCCCTTAACCTTTTACTTGATGATTACACTAACACATTCTTACACACAGACACAGATAAAGAGGAAGAGAGACACCTGTTCCATGCGGACGGCGTGTTGGTGTTGAATGTTGGCGCGTGAAGGACAGAAGAGAGTGACGGCGGTAAGAAGAGCCATAACACGAGCGTCCGACTTCCATTCGGCCGGGAAAGACTGGTTGAAGCGTTTGTGAGCTTCGTACACGTCGATCGGTGCCGTTTTCAATACGTTCAACTTGATGCTGGTGTAGTCGCTCTTGTTGGCCGGGATCTGACCGACACACACACACACACACACCCCGATAGTAAGGCATACACACACAGATGGAGCGAAAGAAACACAAATATCGGACACACACACACACAGACGTACATGACACATATCGGACACACACACACACACAGACGTACATGGCACACACGCACACACGAAATATGCTCGATTAACATTTTCGTCATGATATTCTTCATGATTTGTATATTTTTTCATGTATTTGTTGCTATTTTTGGCAAATGTATTATAAATGAACAAAACAAACAAACACGCACACATGACACACACACACACACACACACATACATACACATGACACACACGTACATGTACACATGTCACACACACACACACACGTACATGTACACATAACACACACACGTACATGTACACATGACACACCCACGTACATGTACACATGACACATACACACGTACATATACACATGACAAACGTACATGTACACATGCCACACACACACGTACATGTACACATGACACACACGTACATGTACACATGAAACACACACGCACATGTACACATGACACACACACGTACACGTACACATGACACACACACGTACATGTACACATGACACACACACGTACATGTACACATGACAAACGTACATGTACACATGGCACACACGCACATGTACATGTACATATGACAAACGTACATGTACACATGAAACACACACGTACATGTACACATGACACACACACGTACATGTACACATGACACACATACACGTACATGTACACATGACACACACACACGTACATGTACACATGACACACACACACGTACATGTACACATGACACACACACGTACATGTACACATGACACACACGTACACATGACACACATACATACATACACATGACACACACGTACATGTACACATGACAAACGTATATGTACACATGCCACACACACGTACACGTACACATGACACACACACATACATACACATGACACACACGTACACGTACACATGACACACACACATACATACACATGAAACACACACGTACATGTACACATGACAAACGTACATGTACACATGCAACACACACATGTACATGTACACATGACAAACGTATATGTACACATGCCACACACACGTACATGTACACATGACACACACACATACATACACATGAAACACACACGTACATGTACACATGACACACACGAATATGTACACATGACACACACACGTACATGTACACATGACACACACACGTACACGTACATATGACACACACGTACATGTACACATGACACACACACACGTACATGTACACATATACACAGACGGAGAGCGGAGAAGAGAGACAGCTGGCTCGAAATTCGCTCACATTCCAGCTGTTATTCTCGGGGTCATAGGTGGTGACACTGTGTAGCGTCATTAGCTCAGTGCAACCACCCTTGAGCAGGGCGATCTGATCGCGCTGACACAACGCACGAAAACCGGCCAGCATTTTGGCCATTTTAACCAGCCGGCGAATGGCCACACCACACAAGTTGATCACGTTGATCAGCGATGGATCCGAGCTGACCAGGTTCTGACACACACACACACACACACACACACACACACACACACACACACACACACACACACACACACACACACACACAAACATACGTAGACATGCCACATACACCCCAGAAAAAATCTGAAAGAAAGAAATAATCTGAAGGAAGATATCCTCCCTTATAGATGTTTAAACAATAGGAAAGGTTCAATTAGTGAAGCTGTAAAGGCCGTGAATATAAGCTCATTCAAGAGGGAAACTGATAAATATAGGGGATATGGAGACGGAACAATGCGAGCCCAGCTCATTTACCGTGAACACTCACCTACTTGTGTTTACGGGAAGTTTGCACAATTAGGTAAGTGTGTACAGCAAGTCAGCACACACACACACACACACACACACACACACACACACACACACACACACACACACACACACACACACACACACATACAAACGCACATGCACACACTCACTCACTCACTCACGGGCATACACTCACTCACACACACACACACACACACACACACACTCTCTCACACACACACACACACACGCACATACACGCACACACACACACACAGATACATGTGTCGACGTGACATGCAAATTGAAACACACATACATACAGAGAGAGAGAGAGAGTTTGGGCGTATTCTCCGTTTCTCTACGACTACCAGAGAGCTTCTCTGCTGATAAGCACGCGCGCCAAGCACGCACAAAGAAACAAACAGGAGAGCAAGCAAGCAGACGCCCACCACAAACAAATTGTTCTCGTTGAGCGGCGCCATCAATGCCTGTTGTGACAGCAGAACCTCGTCGATTTTGCGACTTTCGGCGGCGTTCAGTTGTGGGCCCCACAGTTCGGACCAGATGGACGACGATGAAGGCTGCGGCGAGACTGAGGGTTTCATGTCGTTGTCGTTCTCATCGGCGGTGGTGGCAAACGCGGCGCCGGCGTCGTAGAATTCGGCTCGCAAAGCCACGCGCACGACAGAAGACCACGACAAGTCGCTACCACAAGCACAAGCACACATACACACACGTACACACAATATACAGCCACACACACATACACACACACACAACAGAAAAATCAGAATAAAATCAAAACCAGAAGCAAATCAGCCGAATTTAAAAACGATTAAATAAAATAAAAGACAGATTAGAAAGACTTAAATTTGAATGTCAAGTAGATTTAAATTCAAATAAGAACCCAATTCAAAGAGGCCAATAAGACCTAGCTGAGAAGAAAAAAACACCACAAAATTCAAAACTCGCAACCAAAGTCACTTAGTAAACGGTGGAAAGAGCAGTGGGAGCAGAGAGTACACACCCGTACTCTACCGTCTGTACGGCAGCGTCACGTGTGCAAACCGCCGGCAACACCTCCGACACAGACGTCACTGATGATGTCACCGATGACGTCACGAGGTCGTCGCGCGGGCCACATTCAGCATCGGCAGTCGTCGCCTGCAAGTAAGGCTTTTCTGTCGGCGACTGCAGCTGATGTTGTTGAGACAGTTGCTTGCGCGGCCGGCGACGGCGCTGTGGTTTGGCCGTGCGATCTGTGTCGGTCAGAATCCAGTCTTTGCGCATGCCCAGCTGCTGGCACTTTTTCAGTCGGCATTTTTGACAAAAGCGGCGCGTCACCGAGTCGATTACGCACTTGTTGTCGAATGGACACACAAACTCCTGCCGCCGTCGCAGTCAAAATTCGCGCACACACACACCCACATACACACATACAAGTCAAGATAAATGAGTAAGGAGTAGTAAAATATCAATAAAGCCGTTAAATAGTCCAATAAATAGTTCCGATAAATAGTGAAAATAAGTGAGGGGTTAAATGGTTGATAAATATATTTTAGTCACTCAATTTGTTCGATATTGAGCAAGCAAGTATTAATAGAAGCAAAAAAATAAAAATTAAACATTTACAAAGTAATTTTGACCGATTTAAAACAACATTTTCAGCAACAACTCATCGCCGACCGGGGATCCAGAAATAATTCTGAAAGAAGCAAATATCGGTTGTAAGCTCGCCTTGAGATGAAACACCGCTCTGATGCCTTTATTAAAGTAGAAAAATCAATGATGGTTTATTACGTAGTTGACACTCAAGAAATATATAATACTGGTTATTTTGCAGCATTAAAATATAATTCGACTATCAGAATGTAAGGAACGGGTCTCCTGGTCCACGAATGAGACCATTTGTTATATGTCATTCTGTCTCGTTTCTTTATTTGGTAGAATAATAGTGCGTTTCACAGAATAATGGGTAGAATCCTTTTAGTGCATCAGAATAATGATTTCACAGTTCAGAAAGCATCCGAGCGTTATCAGACAAATAGAGTTAAAGCCACTGTAAAAATTGACACAAATACTACAGAGCCGACCTAGTGTCACCTTTTCTTTGAGGGCGTTGCGACGGAAGAAGGCCTTGCAGCTCTCGCACGAGATAACGTTGAAATTGTAGCCGAGAGCTTTGGCGCCACAAACACCGCAGTTGCGCGCGCTTGTCATGCTCACTCACTTCTAGTGGCTGAAAAACAAATAAACGAAATATCTCCACAGGCTACGTCAAACCAGCGAACTCAAACTATCAGCCCGTGAACATATACAGTGAACAACAACCACAACAACAAACATGTATTTGATATAGCGCACACAATAGTTACATTAGTGAACATTACACAGTGAACATTCAATTCCGATTCAAAAGCTTACCAGAAATGAAAAGTGACATGAAAAATGAAAATACCAAAACATGAAAATCATACAACAAATGACACACGAATAAGAATAAAGCTTATAGATAAATATGAGAAGACGCAAAAATATGAAGAGTGCAATATCAAACCTCGAACACTACCAATCTACCCACAAAGAACACCACCGTCAATTTTGGACAATGCAGCACCGAGCATGAATTACTGCGAGTCATGCAAACGTGCAGCACGAGGATGTATAATTTTAGACTACCAAGAAATAGACTACCAAGGTGAGCGCATTTAGATCAGCATTTTCAGCTTGATGGTTGCATTGTATTCCATAAACAAACTATATCAGCCGTGGACGTCTACGTTTCACACCCATAAAAGGAAATATAAATATATAAATTTAAATTTTAAATTCATTCGCATAATGCGTATAGCAGCAATAATGTTGGATGAATTGAAGTATGAATAAAATATCTGAACTAGCTTTATATTTCAAGATGATTATTAAACATTAAACCAAACAGCTAAATGAAGGCAGCGGACTAACAAGTGCCAGACATTCAAATTGAAGCGTATATTTATGTATTAATCCAACCACCAGGATGTGATCCCAATTACAGGTTGTTTTTGAAAATACATGTACCTTTGTATACTTGGGTATACAAAAGGTAGTTCCCAGCGTAGTTGTGTATTGTAGTAGCGTGTTCTCGGGACCTATGTCCGCTGTATCATACGGCGTTTTCATCCAATATGCATACGAAATGTGGCAACATGTCAGACACGAAATAAAAGTCGGCTGCTATGTCGAAACAAACGCTTTATTATCAAAACAGGATAGCAAAGCTACCGGCAGCATAAAAAGGCACATTATTTGGAAAAAACACACCTACAACCAACCTTCCGTATGATCGTCGGCTTAATCTCTGGGAATGTCACATATACCACCAGTGTCTCGTATAAATATTTACATCGTAAAACACACGCCCAGTCGACGTCATTGTGCGTACACACGCGCACAGAAATTGCATCACACCGTATAAATGACAGTCACATGCAATAAAACGCAATGTTTCATTCAACTTCATACAGAAATACAACAGTTCTTATAACACAATACACATTCGCACGTCGGCAAAATTACACACAACATGGCAAATTCGTTGAACGCTCGACGGAGAATAAATGGTCATCAAAATCAGTATTATAAACGTTGGTAAAGAATTATTTATACATTTGTGCAAGTACACTTTATGCGTCAATTCGAAATCCTAGTAAAAGTATATCTATATTATTATTAATAATAATAATAAGATAGATGACACACAGTGCAGTAACAAAACTGGCATTGGTAGGAAGACATGAGAAAGCGAACGGTCGCAATTTCTGAACGACCATATCACACCACCAGAATCAGCGCGCGCAAAAACGACCGCATTATAGAATTGCCATATACCAATTGAAAGACACACACACACACACATACATACACCTGACACGTTTTTACCAATGAAACGGTCACAAAACATAAATGAATACGAAATGGACAGTTAAAAACGGTTACATCCAATAAAATAACATTTGAAAAATTGCTAACATACACACACACACAAACATACACAGACATAGACGAAGATTCGATTCGATTCAAATTTCGTTGTTTGTGGATAAGACACAAGCACAGCAGCAAATCACAACACCAAGATCAGTAAACAACACACCGAACCAGCAGAACGCAAGAATTTCAGAAACAAGCAAATACACCAATTAAGACCGAAAAAGGCACACACAAAAATACAGTACAATAAATGCGTTGAAAAAATAAGCAAACGCATATAAATACACAGTGAATCAACGATGAAACAGGTCGCAAGGTGTTTGAAATAATTTACAATATCAATGAATTGTCATTAGGAAAAACAACACCAAGAACTGGCACAGTGAACCGAGAAAATTCCACGATGATTAGACAAAAGCGAAAAAGAGAAAAAGAGAAGCAAAAGAGAAAATGGAAGAAAGGAAAAATAAAAAATGAATGAAAAGAAAACAAAAAAGAAAAAAAAGACCGAGAAAAAGCTCCAGAAGACAGCTTGATAAGCCACAATACACTTACTCACATTCACACACACATAAATACACTCACACTTCGGTACCCATGAACGAAACCACTTGCAGATGCACGCGATCGAGCGCGCGCTTCAGCAGCGCCACTGCGTCGGCATGTCGCAGTCCGTCGAGTGCCGTGCCGTCGACGGCCAGCAGACGGTCGCCGCAACGCAGCCGACCCTGCACGGCCGCCGGCGAGCCGCGCACCACAAACAACACGTGAATAGGCTCGCGTTGGCCGCCGTCACAGCCGCCCACCACGCTGAAACCGAGTGAGCCGCCGCCCGTACGTCGCACCTCAACACTGCGCGCGCTGCACAAACACATCGGCAAGCTCTGCCAGTAGAGCCAGGACGGCATGAACTTGCCGGCGCCCGGCGACGTCTCGGCGCCGTCCAGTACGCTCAGTGTGACGCCGGCGCGGTCGGCGGTGGCCTTGAGTGCGGCGACGGCTGACGCGTGCGTCAGACCGACCAGACTGCGTCCGTTCACCGACAACACAATATCGCCCTTCTTCAACTGCCGCGACCGCCCCACCGGACCGTGCCGGTTGATGTTGGCTATGTAGATCGGCGTATCGCCCTCGTTACAACTGACACCGCCGCCAACACGCACGCCCAAACTCTCGCGCGCCTTCTTGGCAATTGTCACCGTTTTCTGCTGGCGCAATGCATCGCCGTCGAAGCGCAGCGCACTGCGCCGACGCACACCGCCGCCGCCGCTGTTGTTGTTGTTGTTGTCGCCGTGTTCGCCGGATCCGTTGGATAGCGCCGTCGGCAGCGACAGTTTCGGCGGACGGACGGGCGGATCGGGCGCCGACAGATGATCCATCGACTCGCCGCGCTGACGCAACGACACGTCGCGATCAACTTCGTCGCGGGCGTCGTCGGTGCGACACTGCGACAGCAGAGGAACACTGGCACGCCCTCCGCCCGCGCCGACACCGCCGCCAGTTACCACACCGTCAGCCAGGTCTGACGAGGCTGCCGTCGCTGCAACCGCCGCCGCCGCCGACGACGAAACTGACGCCGCCGCATTCAAAGACAGCCGGTCGGGCGCCGATTTGGTGCGGCAATGCAGCGCCGTCGTCACCGCCGCCGCCGCCACTTGTCCGGCCGTACCGTTCGATCGTTGTCCATCGACATCCACGGTATCTTCTGCCGCCGCCGCATCACCGCCGCCACCGCCGCGGGCCACCACCAAACTGACGGTGGCGTTGGCCTGAATCAACTGACACGCCAGCTGCAGTCCATTGCGACGCACATCGCGGCCATTGACAAACAATATGCGATCGTCGACGCGCAGCCGACTGTCGGCCGCCGCCGGCGAGCCGTCAATCACCTCGGCCACAAACACGGCGTCCTCGCCGGCCGGCGGCGGCGCTGACGGAGCTGCAGAAGCGGTGCTTGTGCGCGATACCAGCTTAACGCCGAGCGTGCGACCGGACGGCTTGGTCAACGTCACTGTGACTACGGCATGCTCGCCGCCGGCCGATTTAACCGCCGCCGGAGCCGGCAAATGCGACGAACACGCGGCCGTTGCCGACTCGACTCGCTCACGATACACGCCCAGCCGTAGCACGGGCGTTTGCCGCCGCAGCGCGCGACACACGGCGTGATGCGGCGCCGCACTCACATCGGTCTCGTTCACTTGCACTATTTGATCGCCGGCCTGCACTCGACCGTCCTGGGCCATCAGTCCGTCGGCGAACACCTCCTGCACGACCACGCAGCGCAACGGCGTGTCGGCGCCGCCCACAATTGTCATGCCCAGTTGTGTGCTGGTGCGCGGAATGTCGACGTGACTGACGCGGCCCGGCACGATGGCGGCGCGCGGCGCGGTCGCCTCGTCGCTGGTGCGCAGCTCACACTCGGCCTGGTGTCGCAGCACGGTACGCGCCGGTCCGCGCACTTGACAGCCGTGCACGGCGTAGCGACACGCGACGAAATTGCCGACGCACCGATGTCGCAGATGATCCTCAAGGTCGCCGCGCGTCAATACGTTCGTCGCAGGCAGCTGACACGCTCCTTCACCTCCGCCGTTGCCGCTGGGCGCCGCCGCGTTGGGACACTTGACGGCTAGCTTGTCAAGCAGCTTGAGCAGCACGAGCGGCGAGCGACGACACGCCTGCGTGGTCAACGGCCGCCGGCACGTCGGACACGTCTGCTGCTGGCTGAGAAATGCCACCAGACAGCCGCCGCAGAACGTGTGGCCGCACGGCGTGTCGAGCGGCAGCACCAGCGGCTGCAGGCAAATGTGACAGTTGAGATCGTCATCCACGTCGACCACGTAGTCGTACACGTGCGGCTCGTGGCGCGCGTGGTGCTGGCCGCACGTGCGACATGGCCGGCCCCAGCTGCGACTCAGTGTATCGCACATGGCCACGTGTCGAACGCCCGCACACGCACACACACACGTACGTGTGTCTGTGTGTGTGTGCGTTCGTGTGTTGTGAGCACGTAATCACTGCACAAATGAGCAATAGGCGGATCTGTCGGTGCAGAACAGGACACAACAGACAAAACAATGAAACAGCATAACGAACAGCGACATAAAACAGTCCAGACGGAAGATGTAAAAGGCAACGCAGTTAAAAATAGGTTCTGACTCTTCAAACGCGTGACATGCCAGTACAGTATCATTTATGGGCGAAATTGAAACAGACAACAGATAAGTATGACAAGCAGAACTTCGAGATAAATAACGCAAATGTACGATATTGTAAGTGTGCTCCGTGAAATACCAGCCGACGTGTAGTATACTACAGCTGTCAAAAGACCAATGACACCTGAACGATTAGAAAATCTACAATGATGGACAAACTATGTCCATGTAACCGGCGAAACCCAAGTCAAATATATAATTTCAAGCAGCTTATTTGTACTTCAAAGCAAACCAAACCCTTACACTGATTGAAAACATTCACAATCCATCACAATCAGACAAAACGACGACAAAGTACAAATATGGTACAGACCAAACTGAACCAATTTCGTGGTGAACTTACAATCGCAATCCACTGCTCATGCGCACACCCGCTTTCAAAAACAATTTTGGCGAAATATCAAAAACTAATACAACAGAAAGCGCATACCAATCATTGAGATGCCGTCAACAAAAAATCAACAGCAAAGATGGAACATGATTAGACATGCATGATGAAAAGCACAAGTCATGAACAAAGTAAATAAGGACGTTTCGAATTTGATTGTGATCTATCGTCAGCAATAACCACCAAGCGATCCTGAAGGTATACATTAACAACACAGTTCAAAAAGACTATTACAATAACTACCTGGTGATCACCTGACCGAAATCGATCCAGTGCTAAGTGGTACAGTGAACTGGTCAATTCAGCAAAGGGTATACATATCATTCAACATATATGTCACTCGATTGGTTGAAAATATTTTTATTTATTGAAGTACACGCTAATACAAAATTAAAAAACAATTCATTGCTTTCTGCTGATGAAAAAAACTAAATCTAATACGATAGTGAAGGACAGGTGACGTATACGATTTCCCGTACAGCGCGACTATATGAATTGATATTGAATTGAATTGAATATGATTGATAACATAACAAAATTAACATCGTACATCAGGGCTGGCTTTGCCCGTAACCAACCAACGGTTGCAGTGTTTCTCGACCTTTCCTCGGCCTTCAATACCATGTCCAAATTTGCACTCATTTCACTTCTTAGAGAGAATGGACTCGCGGGACACCTCTTCCTTTTCCTCAAGGAGTACCTATCTGGCCGGACTTTCCAAGTCAAAACCACTAGTATCTCTACTTCCTTCAATCAAGAGGATGGAGTCACCCAGGGCAGTGTAATATCACCGACACTATTTAACGTTTCCGTCTGCCAACTCACTGAATCGCTACCACCTTCGGTGAAATATAGCTTATATGCCGATGACATTGTTCTGTGGTGCACTGGAAACCACCTACCATCTATCCTTGCAATATTACAACTTTCCCTAGATCAAATTTCACACAAATGCAACACTTTCGGTTTCCAAATCTCGACCCAAAAAACAACAGCTATAGTCTTTAGAAAATATTCCTCTCCCCCCCTCAGCTCTCTCACCCCCCTGGTAATCCACGGTACACCCATAAACTTTTCTACGAAAACAAAATACCTAGGTTTTTTCCTGGATTCCAGACTAACAATGAAACCCCATGTTGATTCGTGTAAGACCAAAGCTATAAAACGACTGAGCATTCTGAAGTGTGTCTCGAATAAGTCTTACGGTGCTGATCGCGCCATACTTACACGCATCTTCAAAACCTTGATCAGGCCCATTCTCGAGTACGGCGCAACATGTCTGGCTTTCTCGTCACCAAACGTGCTTCGACCACTTGATATCATTCAGAATCACTGCTTGCGTACAATTTCCGGCTGTCATCCGACCACCCCTATTGGAAAACTCCACCGGGAACTGGGGATCATATCCCTTTACACTAGACGACTCCAAAAATGCGTGAAATACGGTCTGAAAATTCTTGAGGATCCATTTCATCCTTGTCACAATCTCATGTCTCAAATGAACTCTTTAATATCATTTCCGCCTGACATCATTCGCCGAAACTGTGGCTTTACTTTTGCCATGGCCTACTCACTAGCGAAAAAAGAAATCGGTTTCCTGTCAGTTCCGCTTACCACACCGTGCGCCCCGCCGCGTCCACAGGACCTTCAACTATCTTTCGACACACTAGAAATCCCCAGCAAACAACTATGTTTACCCCATATGGTCTCCCAAAACTTTCTGGAATACCGCAACACGACCCCCTCGTACACATACCTCTACACAGACGGATCTAGACACAATGACGAGGTGGGATGTGCCGTCGTTGTACCTCACCTATCCGCGGAACTCACTTTTAAACTTCCTCACTACGTATCTATTTTCATTGCAGAGTCCTTCGCCATTCTCCAGGCCCTCGTCTTCATAAAAGATAACGAAATTATGCTTTCTGTCATTGTCTCCGACTCTCTTTCCGTGTTACAATCTCTCTCCTCTTTCACCACCAAAAACCCCATCTGTAAACAGATTATCAACCTTCACGAGAACCTCACCTTATCTGGCTTTTCCATTAAATTTCTATGGATTCCGAGTCACATGGGCATCCACGGCAACGAACTCGCTGACTCTTCAGCAAGGCGTGCCATTTCCCACCAAAACATCACTATCCCTCCCTTATCGGCCACTGACCTTTTCCCATGGGTTCAACGTCTAACCGGGCACCTCTACTTCTCCAAACTTTTTTCCAACATGTCAGACCATACAAACTGCATTCAGCATTATATGAAACACAGACACCAAATTCCACATCGGTCTAGATTAATTGATAAAGCTCTCATCCGACTCAGAACCGGACACACATACATCACACACAGACATCTGCTGAACCGTGAGGAACCACCCACTTGTAGTAGGTGCCGGGTCCCCATCACTGTATCCCACCTCCTACTGCACTGTAAATATTTCGAACACCAAAGATCCATCCTAATGTCGCAGCTCCCTTCTACTGCTGATCTGGACTTCTTGCTCTACCACCCAAACGCCCTAGAGCCTCTGTTATCCTTTTTACGCACGACCGCTCTCATCGACCGCATCTGATCATCCGACAACCCTCAAGCCACTACCACCAATATCCATAGCTTCAATACTCATTTCTCCGCACAAAACGTCTACCCGAACAGCCCGAAGTATATAACTCCAGACTGAATCAATCTGAACATCTGCACTTGAGCCTGAACTGAGCTACGTGCAGTAACCAACAAAAAAAAAAACAAAAAAAAAGACTATATGAATTAGATTTTGATATCGCCGGATGCTTTCAGCTTGCTTAATGGCTCACTTTGCTCCTGGGGCTGCCAATGGTTTTAACACACTACGTGTAGAGCCTAAGGTAGCCCTGCATCACCCAATTTTATTGGTTACACCTGAAACCGAGAAGGTATACAAGCGTAAGTGGATTGTGGTGCGCCACTTACAACGGCGTCTCGCACCGCTCCGCGGAACCCGCCAGGAACAGTGTCCTCTGAGATTCCATCAATATGTGTGTGAGTCATTGCCATTGTATATTCTGTATGTACAGTCCTGTATATGTCGCAATAAACAGTCGGTCCAGAGAACTCGTCCAGTGTGTTTGTCGATCCGTGGCGAGCCAAACTCCACAGGATAACTAGAACCAAGACATTTCAGAAACACATCCTCCACCCTGAAGTACAGTCAATTGTATCAATTTTCCCTTCCTGCGCCTTTGATCTGTGTGTGTGCACGATATTAGCATAGTTGACGCCGCATATGTAGCCGGCGGTCATTGATAAACACCCGAAATAGGCGCCCTATAATTTCCTCGACCGCAACAAGCATTCACTGTCTCATCATCTGCTCTCTCCCCTTTCTCGCACGCACACACACACATAGAAAGACATACGAACGTATAAGTAGCAAACACATCAAGCCAAACCGCCAGCACGACTAGCTTTCAAAATAATATTCACATCTCATTACGGGCGCGAACATCAAGTGTCGCACCCTACTACTATTACTACTAATATTAACATTACTGCTACCAAGGCTACCCGATGTTGGACTCACAACAACAAGAGCAGAAACATCGAAATATCCAGCAACAGCATCAACTGTTACCGAAAAAAAGCGCACACACAAAAAGCCCAGCCTGGCAACACAACACAAACTCCGCCAAGCCTGGCAAACAGCGGCGGCCGCCGGCTAGTGTCCGTGTTTAGCTAGATAGACGCGTCGCGCCGACTCGAGCAGCCGCTGTTTGCGCTGCTCAAACGACAAATGGCGCTGCGAACTTCGGCTGGCAAAAACAGTGTCGCCTGTGTACATGGCCGTCCGGCCAGCCACCGCCGTCGCTCCGTCACGCTCCGTTGGCGCTGGTGTTGTTTGGTGTTGTGCAGCAAGCGAAGGCCCATGTGACGACCCACTCTGTGAAGGTCCATGTGACGACCCGCTCTCCAGCATATTGACAATGGTCTGGTCGACACAGCGCGTTCTCCCTGCGAGTTACACATGCACACAAACACACACACACACACACACACGCATACTGTAGGTCCCGGCCATTAACGCCACTTTTCAGGCCTGAAATACTAGGTTTTTAGTAGTACGGTTCAATAAGCCCAGCCAAAATTAGCACTTTTATCAGTTGGAATTTTTCAACTGCTCTGTTTGTTCCACATACACATTATGCCGAAAAATCCGCCCATTCTTATCATTTACGTGTTAATTTACGTTTTTCATCAACTATTGAATATATTTGTACTTTATTAACATGGATATAATTTGTTCTTTACAATAAATACAACTTTGGCAGACTGAATTTTTCGACCCTGAAATAGCTGAGGCCCTTAAGCCACTTATGAAAAATATAAAGTAGAATTTTGAATAAAAAAACATGGGGTCAATGGCAGGGATCTACGATATACGGCATTAACGCGCGCACTTAAGACGACAGACAGACAGACAGACATACTCACTGAGATCTGTCATCAGAGCCGCCAGAGGTACGTGTGGCAGCACGTCTTGAGCGCGCGCCGCCAGCGTCGGCAGCTCGTCACGTGACCACGATGACGTCAGCGGCGGTGGGCGGCTGGCGGGTGTGGAGGCCACCGCCGCAGCAGCGCGCGAAAATCCAGCGTAGCGAGATCGAACAAGCTTGAGC
The DNA here is from genome assembly GCA_916048095.2 of Sacculina carcini. Taxonomy (NCBI): domain Eukaryota; kingdom Metazoa; phylum Arthropoda; class Thecostraca; family Sacculinidae; genus Sacculina; species Sacculina carcini. The sequence continues at coordinate 1,543,338 of OU696590.1, forward strand.
AGCTCCATCTGCACGAGCAAGATTGAAATTGGCGCCGCTCAAAATGAGCCAAAATTATGTTCAAGCATGCACACATAAACCTACCCCGTAGTGACGTTTAATTCCAGGTGCCGTTTAAGTAGAGGGTTTACGGTATATGCACACATGTTTACCATTCACGTTTGGGTGAAATTTCCATCGAACACACACACACACACGCACACACATAGAGAGACACACACGAAGACACAACACAATCAAAATGAAGCAAAGGAAGACGAAAACGGGACGGATGATTTCACACACAAAAATAGCACAAGAAATACACAATTCACATCCATTGTATGTACATGTGTGTATGTACGTGTGTGTGTATATGTGTGTGTGTGTAGGTGCCTTATCGGCCGAAGTGAATTTGGTGCAGCGCAACGAGATGCTGTCTGCCATACTGCTCCTCACTCTCTCCAACAACACGCTCACGTCCTCTGCTGTATTGTGCTCAACAATATCGAGAAATCTGCACCGGCACACAGACACACACACACACACATTACATTACATTAAGACATTTATATCGCGCTTTTTACCCGAGGGTCTCAAAAGCGCTCACACGCACACACACACACACACACACACACACACACACAAGCACAAGTCATAACATACACAATCACGAACACACACACTCACCTACATACACACACACAAAACAGACAAGTACATATACCAACAACCACAAACATACACTCACGTTTACATACTCAAAAACACAAAAATACACACGCACACACACATACATATTGAATAAGATAGCACAGCCGACATACAGTACAGAAGACAACACAACATACAACACATTAAGACAACACAGCAGGCATATAACGACATACACTCAGATTGACAAATCACAACACAATAGACACACAAATACAAACCAGAAAACACAACATAACAGACATACAATGACATACACTTGACACACACACACACACACACACACAGTGTTAAAACACATTAATAATTGACTAATTGCTAAACAACTCTTTGTTGGCGTATAGATAAATCAAATCAACGGATAGATGAATGAATTAGGTGAGAAAAAAACAACCACCGGCACATTAATTCCACACAGTGGGAGTCCAGGGGGGAACTGGGGGAGCTATAAAATAATGTGTCCAACCCCCTGATCTCCATATACATCTTGATCATGAACATCTCGAGTATAGTTTCTCATTGTACGCCAAACCCCGCATCTTTTTACTTAACCCTCTTCAACTCCCTACCGGGGGGGGGTGCCATATGGTCCCAGAGGCCGGTGCACCCATACACACAAATAACAACAACACCCTACTGGAAAAATCCTGGAACCGCCCCTGATGCCACACGAACAATAATCATATATCACGAACTATTACGATTAATCAACCGAGCAATTAAGATGGTGTGTGTGCGTGTGTGCGTGTGTGTGTATCGGTCCATTTATCTTATGCTTGTGTGTATGTACGTGTGGTGTTTTGGCTATACATGATGTTCATTTTGCCTGGTTAGAAATACCCAGGGACCAGTGCCCTATCAGATATTGTGATAAATCCGCCCTGTCGTCAAATGTATGTATGTATGCGTGTGTGTACGTTTATGAATGTTTGTGTACATGTATATGTGTGTCCGCTTTTGTTCAATGTCTCATTGTGTAGTCGTACCGTAAATTCTACTGTAGTCTGCGCATCTGAGACACGTTGTGCGTAGAGATTGCGAGATGTAAATGTTCTTTGCTCCTTCTTCCTTGGTTTCATTGTTTCGCATTGCATGTTTTTATTTAAATATACATTAAATGTTGCCTAAAAAATAAAATAAATAAAGCACCCAAACACGCATGCACACATGTCACATGTTCGACCTAGCAAAGTTATTTTGTTGTGTGAAACCGTTATGTGGTGATGTTTGGCTATAGTTTTGTGTTTATATGATTGATATAATGACCGTCACTGCATAATCATTGAGTGTCGTTTATTTAATTATTTAAGTCTCTATTTTGTTTAAATTTTGTCATACACTTGTGTTTTATGCTTTCTGTGTCTGATTTTGGGCTTTAAACATGTCTGTGTGAAAAAAAAGTGTAAATCATTAAAATACGTGCGTGCGTGTGTGTGAGCGGTCATCAACCTGACGGTGAAGACAGTACACGGAACAAAGAGTACATAGAGAAGATCGCCGAGACTAGATGAGTCGAGTGTTGTCAACGCCACACAGCTGAAAGGCAGCGGGCGCCACGCTGTCACCGATACTGGCTCTATATCCAGTCCGGTCGCTATAAGACGCGACGAAAATCTGGCCAACACATACACACACACACATACACACACACACACACACAAATATACAGTAGCCGCCAAAAGTTTGGACGCACAAGTGTTTATATCATAATTTTTAAACATTATATACATTATATATATACATATAAATTCGTCGTAAATTAGAAAACCCTCGCTTTCAAAATCACGGGCTAACTATACATATTTTTGCATGACTGACAGTAAATTCAATGTTGATTTCTATCAGGATACATGAAATTCTCAGGTGAAATATTATTTGAGTGTCATAGCGGGTACTGTCTACATAGCGGCCTACACAACAATTAGTTTATATTTCTGACGCTAGATGGCGCCTTTCCTAATTTAATAAATAATTTCGCAAGAAATCCATTCATTTTTATATGATTGAAATGCTAAATATATTTGGATTTTATTGTATTAATCATCACTAGCAAATGTGTAATATTATGAATTTCGTTGTGCTGTCGACCCTGTCATTTAACGTAACGGCCCAAGTTTTAACTTGAATTAGAACTGATTTTTAAGTTCAGTTCGTATTTCGCCGTCTTAATACAATGTTAAAGTTCATAATGTACAAAGTTCTCTAAATCTCCTGCGTTATTTCGTTCATACAATTAATATCAAGTAGAAACAAGACATTGGCGACCCGAGAATTCATAATTGATAGCATTACGACAAAGAGGCGGATTCGAAGGGATATTTCGCAAGGAGTAGACCATTGTGACTGTGGCCTCCGCGCCACCATTGTATTGTGATATTATTTATTTGTATATGTGTGCTGTTTCATTTGTGGTTTTATCGGTTCGTTTTCAGTCAGTCGCTCAATACACAGTTACGTGCTATTATCTTTCGTAGGCGTTGCTACAAGTGGTGACCCCTAACGTTCTTTGTAAAATATTTCTCTGTTTTTCTTCGCCTGTGCTAAGTATCACAATGTCAAATGAGCCAGCCGACGCTCTTTCAGCAGCAGTCCGGGTGAAGCTGCCCGTGTTTGATGACACTGATGTGTGATAATCTGTTGGAAGATAGAGGAGTGAAGACATAGCTGACCAAATTTCGCAAAGTCTAGGCGAAACTTCCCCCGCGAAGTTTCGCATTGTCAAGAACCTCGCGAGTCAATCACCGCTGGCAGCCGACTGCTACGATCGACTTCAAAACAGACTGCGTACCAGGCTCCAACTGTCTCCAGCTGAGAGGCTCCGGCGTTTGGAGAGTCTGCCTCGGCGGCTGGGTTCCATGAAGCCATCCGAGCTCTATGACACCATGCACGCGCTTTACCTACATGATATAGTGTGGGTGTTTATGTGCGCGTAGTTTATGGCGTTTGAGCGTGAGTGAATGTATGCGTATGTATATATGGATTCCGGTCTGTGTGTTCTACAGTTGTAGTTGTGCGTTGTGTTAGTGTGAATGGTCGTATGTGTGTGCGTCTGCGCGTGTGTCGTTGAAGTGTGGAAACGCGTGTATGTACCAAGCACTGTGAGCGATAGGCAGTATGTGTCAGCGGTTATCATTGTGAATAAGTGGTGTTATCGTGTTGGCTGTGTGAACTGGCGTTGTGTGATTGTGCGTGCGGGTATTCAATGTGTATATTGTTTGGTACAGCGTCATTGCTTCATATTACTGCATCAAATACATCATCCTTCGTCGTCATCATCAATTGTCTGTGACTCTTCACCATGGCGGAGGCGAAGCAGAACTTACATATGGATCACGAGGTCTTGCGCGAGGTCTTTTTGCTCAGGCTTCCCACAGAGATGCAGCTGCTGTGCAGAGAATTACTGAGGACGGTCACTAATCGAGATCACTCTGACCCCTCATGCCATAGGAGGAATAGCACAGCTATCACTTTTGTCACACTTTATACGTGGTCAAGAAGATTCAGTTGCAGCATCTCTTGCAGATATACTTCATGTTCTCAAATGTGCTCCTTGCCAAGCATGTGTTAGCGTCGCTTGCTTGAAGTCTCATTCTAGACCGATCCCATCAAACACTATTGACAAAGAGCTTCTTCAAGAGTATCCTACCATTTTCGATGTTGTTCGGCCCACAATAATGCATAGATGGCTCAGAGATCTGTGCGATTATAAGAGCCAGAATGAAGAACACAGAACTATGACGATGATAAATAATTAGAACAGTTAATAGACCTGTTAGTTTCATCAGAGCCACTACTTCCTGTCTGCATTTCGCAAATATATCGATGCTCGGTGTCTGGCATCACAAACAGGCTGACTTCACGGCTAAGCACTGTATCAACTACAGTTAGGAGTATAGCATTATGCATGTTTGTCGGGAGATGACCTAAGTACACTGATGAAGAAATCCCTGCAAACGTGATGTCAGCATTGTAGATGTCTTATGCAAAGAGAGGTGCTCTTATCAGGCAGCTAAATACTAGCGACAACTAAACCTGGGCAAGATACCTCCATGACATTACATCGCCACCTCCCCTGTGAACAGATAATTCTAGCCAACACCAACCTCAATATCGTAGAGTTTGCGACAATCATGATATCGCAAACAAAATGATCAATCTCAATATTGGGGGAGATCTTATTATCCTTCCATTAAAGCACCTTCGAGAGAATACACAGTGGACACATCATCCATTGATTGCGTCAAGAACAGGCTTCTTAAACCAAATACATAGATGTTGTACCTATGAACTGAGTACTAACACACACTTACACACAAACATACAGACACGTGGACTCACTTGAGCAGACCCACATGTCCGTTGGTGGTCGTCTCCTCGGGCTGCAACAGCAGACAGCTGGGTGAATTCCCCACACCATCACCAACAACACCACCGAGCACCGCTTGTTTCACAGTCTCGGCCGAGTGAAGCGCGCGATATTGCAGCACATATTGCACTATTGCCGGCATAGCTGATGTACACACCTGTTAACACACATACACACACACACACACACATTTATCAGTGGTTCTTAGCATTTGCACCCTTGTCGAATCAGCGGTCAGTTCTCACATCCGCTAAATTATAGAAAGCTATGATGAGAAAGATAACAAATACAATAACTTATCTATTCAATATTCAATCATACATATTAAAATTCCCTCAAGAGTATTAAGCAAAACGTTTTTCTTGCAGGAAAAAAAACACAAAACGTAGGTAAGAAAAATTTCACAGAAATTCTCGCAGCCCTTTGGAACTGGCACCACCGGCTAGGAACGCCTGATATACACTTACATACGCGTGTGTGTGCATGTGTGTGCGTCGGCGTGTGTATGTTTGTGTGTGTGTGTGTGCATGCAAGCGCTTTAGAGACCTATCAGCGTATACTTACATGTGTGCGTCATGTTCGTGTATGTGTGTGTGTATGTGTATATGTGTGTGTGTATATACCGTAAATGCTCTATTTATCCGGCAGGCTCTAATAATCCGGCAGCTTCGTGAAGCTGGAGCTCGTCCTCGCTTGAGATGCAATTGTGGGATTGCATCATAACAAAAGACACGTGGGCGATTACTACACATAACAATACACTGTGGAGATACGCGTCTTCTCTCGTCCCTGTTATCAGTGCACTATTTTTTATGCTGCATTTTTCGCGCAATCCTACCGTGCGGAGTGACCAGAAAATAATCCGACAGGCTCTAATAATCCGGCAGACTCTTTTAATCCGGCATCATACGCAGGGGGTCGAAAAATAATCCGGCATGTCGGATAAAAACAGCATTTACGGTATGTGTGTGTGTGTACATGTTCGTGTATCCGCGTGAGAGAGAGAGAGATAGAGCGTGTGTGTGTGTGAGTGTGTGTGTGTGTGTGTGTGAGCAATGTAAGCAGACGTGGTAGTAGGCCAACCGTGAAACACTCGGGTGTTGTTAGTTGCACAGCCACGCCGTCCAGACGACTGATACTGTTGGCCACCAACAAACGGCCCTGCTGTGTGCCAGTGGTGGTGGTGTAATTGGAGGAGGAGGGATGATGTGAAGACTGTCGCTCACACCGCACCCATACACCGAGCACGGCACACATTACGCGCAACACCACACTGTAACACACAAACACACATACATACATACACGGTGCACAATAATCATGTGTGTGTGTGTGTGTGTGTGTGCAGAGCCGTTGCGAGGAATTATGCCCCCCCCCCGAAGGCAACACTTGGGGCCCCCTTTATAAATAAATCACCAAATAATGAATGTATTTATTATACATAATCACATAATACAAGCTCATGTGAAAACATCTGAGCAAAAAGGAAAAGGCTATACATAATAAATATGATAAAATATTAATATCATACGTGAAGCAACGGGGCCCCTCAACATTCGGCCCCCGCGGCCGGGGGGTACGGGGGGCGGTTGATACGGCTCTGATTGTGGCTGAAGGAAGCATTCGAGCTGAAAAATCATAGTTAAAAATTGTTTATGCTAAATGAGAAATTGTTGTGGACAAAAATATAAGTCTTACACACACGCGCACACACAACGACATACATACACAATCAAACACTAAACATATTACATGAGTTTCCGCAAAACGCCCGATTTTAATTAATGAATTACCGTAGATGCCGGCCGTTAAGCGAATGTTATAACCCGAAATTCTACTGGATATTTTCCAAGGTGGGCTTAATGGCCACAACTATTTGACAGTTTAGAAAAAAAAATCCGTCTGTCAAAATTTTATTTATCCAAAAGAACGAGCTTAATTATAGTATGAATTATATCAATGTTCAAGTACAAATATGTATCAAGTACAAATATGTGCAATAGTTTGATTAAAAAAACGTATATTAACGTAAGTAAATGATAGGAAAGGATGGATATTTTCTCAAACATATTGTATATGTGCAGCAAACAGAACAACAGAAAATACGACCGGAGAGAAGTAATAACGCACGACTGTCACTACTGTGTAGTAGTGACAAATCTTGACGTTGGTCGTTTACCTGCGCAGTCGCGGACAATTCTGCAGCATCAGCGAGGCGATCACAGCCTGCACACAGACAAACAAACGAACTGTGGCCAATACTATGCCGAGCGGCGCGTACAACACACACACCGCCAACCACCAGTCAACGCGGAACCTGCAATCACACACACACACACACACATACACACATACACAAACATACACACACACACACACACAAACACACATACACACGCATGCCGAATGCGATTGATACACAATTTGATACAAATAATAATATTATGCTACATTACTCTGTGTCAGAAGTTCTTAAACGAAGGTGCTCCCGCCCCTAGAGGTGTCTGAATACTAAGGGATGCGAGGGTTCTTGAGAAAATTAAAGCACAAATATATTTTAGACATGCTTTATATTTTGCCCTGCAAATAAAATGTTTGCTTAATTCTCTGAAACAGTGCGCAAATATTTCTATCTAGATGTGTTTTTTCTAATGAAGGAATGAAGTTGCTGGAATATTTTGAGAGTCCAGAAGGTGGCAGAACTGAATGCTAATTGGAAAATGATGCAAACAATGAAAACATTAAGAAACTGATCTGTGTTTACGTTCAAAACTCACATAATATTTGACAAAACCACTAACTACAACACTGAACAAGAACATCTTGAAGATGTTTTGAAATTCAAGAATACGTTTGATTCGGTACGTGATATATATACTGACAATATAATATTACAAATGTGTAATATTCTCGTTTCGCATCTGATTGCTGCGAGAGAAACACAAACAGAACACCCGAGTGGTTGTATTGAAGTACATCCAAGCGAGGCTAGCATCAGACTGACTGTAACAAGGCTCACAGTTGTGACATACACACACACACGCATACACAATACATACACTGAACACCGAATTGTCGTAGCTATTGACATACCTATATAAATAAAAATAGAAACAGAGAGAGAGAAATATAATCATAAACACGGTCTAGGCTAAATGTGTAAGGATTCAATAGCATTATAACGCTAATTTAAAAAAAACGCTTAAAAACGCACAAAAACGTTTCTATATTTTTCATAGATTTTAGGTTAGGTTAGGTTTAGCGTTCTAATGTAATGTGCTGCCTTTGCAGGAGGCGAGGGACTGGAACAAATTCGTTAAATCAAAATTTCACAATCTAATGTTCTTGAATCCTTACACATTTAGCGTCAACCTCACAAACAGACGTGAAATAAGGGAGAATTCACCTGTGCAGGTTGAACAAATCTTCCACTCTAATATCGGCCATTGTTCAATGTGATGATGTCGCACAGGCTGACAGAAAATGCGTGACAACTCGCAGCTCAACTTGTCACGTCATCCACACGCGCACACATACTTGCACCGGCTAAGGTAAACACAAACAATCGTCATTAAAGGGCATCAGTGTGGCACATGTGCACAAGTGGAAAGCACAACACTAAACCACACACACACACACACAATGTGCACAAACAAAGCGAATGCCCACATATTGAATGAAATAAAGCAAGACCACAGAAGAGATAGGCATATCATAACATGTTAGTCCGCACATGCCAGACTCCGCCGAGTGTTCAAGAGCAGCAAAAACGGAGCCCCAAGTACAAACCACTATGAATGTCAACAAAAACATAGAGCAAGGTCAACGTACATAGAAAAAATCAGAAGCACTAACTCATTGAATACCGCAAAACTACAGCACCATAACCCATTTGTAACACGCAATACAACAAATTCGCCAACAATACAATACAACAAATACGTACCACCGAATCAGCTTCCTACGCATATCTTATGCACGCCCACGTGATTTATGTAAATGAAATTAAATATACTTTGAAACTTGCTTGTCATTGTGCTCATAAAATATCATGTCTCGTTTTTGGGTAATAATGTCTATGTAAATAAGATGAAAGATAACAGTATTCGTTTCTAGGAAAAATTAAATTACGTGTGGTATGCTGTATGTTGAGCGAGTACTAGTACGAGTCCGTCACTAGAGCACATGTCTCCGCCCATTCGTTTGTGTACACGTTGAGCTTTGAGGTTATTTCTTTTCTGTGTCCATTGAGTTTGAAATCCATTGAGTTCAGCAGGTTGTGCGGAGTCTTTTCGCTGGCTCGTGCAAAGGCGGTTTGAGTGGTTTGGAATCATGTCGGCCAACGCCAACGTTGTTGAGAGGAGACTTCGTCCGATATACAGTGAGTGTTCATCTAGTTTTCTCGTTATCTAGTTACTAGACTCTCCACAAAATACCTACTGGCAAAAATCCTACAGGAGCCGGTCCTGTGGTGTTCACCAGTCTCCCTGTCGAGACGGGTGGAACGGACGCTGGCCCGCCTCAAACTGGGCCACACGGCACTCACACACCGCCACCTCCTGCGTCGGGAGGGGCCACCGGTGTGTTACAAATATCAGTGCCGGGTTAATTTACATCGTATCTTAGTATATTGCTCTGTATACATATATCGTCGCTCCCACCTCATGAATATCATCACAACACACCCAATACTTCTCACAATGGATAATATTGTCAAAAACCAGCAGCCACAAATCATGAGAGCTCTCATCACATTTTTATCGAATTCAGAGCTCACCAACGGCAACAGCCGACATCAACAACAACATGATCTAGTTTTCCTTCTTTTTAACGTTCAAACACGTCGGTTTTCATTGAGTGAGCTTATGGCTGACGCTGGTGGAAAATCTCGCGTGCGTTTTCTTGTCTTGCTCCTGCTTGACGAAGCTGGACTGGTGGCTCTTTTATTTAGGCTTCACTGAATAAATGCAATAATTCACCCAAGAACGTGTTTAATTTTGAAGAAACGACAGTTTGTGCGGTGTTTGGTCGCCAATAACAGTGTGTATATAGATATGTACCTATCATCCAACAGGGTTCTACCCAGTTCCGCTTTGGTATTTGATGTGCAACTTATAGTCAAACATTACTTTACTATTGCACCTTGGTGCCTGTTCTTTGTTGTTGATTGGCTGCCGGTATATGTTCTGATTCCGCAGACGCTTTGGATGCGAACAACTTCAAGAAAGCCCTACAAGAGGCGGATAAGGCGTTGAAAAAGCAGCCTAATTTGCTGTGCGCCAAGGTAATTCTGCTGTTTGTGTGTAGTTCTACTTGGATCATTTGTTCATGTCCATTGTTCATTTGTTCATTTATTCTCTTACCTATTCTTATACTTGTTACTTTAATCTTGTTCCTCATTTATTGTTGCTTACTTGTTACTAGAGATGCGACCTAAAAAACCGACGGTTTAAAAAAAAGAAGTTTTTGCCAACAAAAAAACGCGACCAAAAAACACGTTCTTTTTGGTTTTTTTTGAAGAGCATGCAAATAATTCAAACTATGGAAATGATATATTTGGGATGTTAAATGAATTATTTTTATCAACACATGAATTATTCATGCTATTAGTGACCCTATCAAATTGGATTATCATTAAATATGCACAATATAATTGTAATAATGTGTCTGAAAGACCTAATATCATTGTTTGCACGGTACTGTGCGGCACTTCTATGTACAGTACAGTCTTGCATTCAATTATTGAGTTAATCATTGTGTAAGAAAGCAGGGTTTGAGAACCGTTTTATGCTAAAATCTGAAACTGTTTTAAAAAAACAACAGGTGGCATAATTTTTTATTATTTTTTACATATTACCTTTTTCCTACCAGAAATGAACTACGTTGATTATAATAAGTTTCATCATTTCATTCAGCAGATCAATTATTTGCAAAAATAAAAGTACAAACACTGCAAATATTTACACAAATACTACAAATATACACACAAACCTAGTGTCCCTAATGAGACTACGAATATAAGCGGGTCGCATTAATCAGAGTGGCAATCCTGACCAGAAAAACGGGCAATATTTTCGTGTAGGAAAAAAACGACTGAGGAAATATATTTAATGTACAAAAAGGTATTTGAACACAAATTACTACATCAAAGAAACCATCATCCATAAAACCAGTTCTAAAAACAGGTTACTAATATAAAACCAATTAATTTGGTTCAACTTTCCTTGATATGCCGCCAATTTTTTTCTAAATCTCTACATCTACGAAAACTGTTTGAAAAATATTTTGAAAAAAACCAGGGTTTAAAAAAACAGTTTAAATCAAGTGGTTTAACCAGCCGCTTTTACGTACCAGCAGGCTACTTGCTATACAAAAGGTATTTGAACGTACATCAATCAAATCTATCTTACATAGATACTGCTTTAGAAAACATTGTCTCATTAAAAAAAACGTTAAATATACGTTTGTCAAAAAAAACACTTGACCAACCAATTAACTTGTCTTGTTCTGCTGTCAACATTTTCTGAATCTGTACATTAATAAAACGAATTTAAAACCAATTTGAAAAACATCATTGCATTTTTTCATAAAAAACATGGTTTCTTTAAAAAAACACATGATTACTAAATGAATTTGTTTTGTTCTGCTGACAAACTATTTCAAATATCCACATGATTATAACCATCTTTAAAACATGGGTTTTCTTAATGAAAAAACCTAAACCACCAGATCCGGATACACTTTCAAACAGTATCCTGAGGTATTTATTGATAAATATTTTTGTTTTTTATACTATTATCAAATTATCTTTTAAATAAGACATGTAAAGATGTACAAAACGTCAATTAAACTCGTTTCTATGTACTAAAATCTTACATCCGATGACAATTGGGGCTAATTCTAAAAAAGAAAAAATAACTAAAAAAACATGTTTTTTTTGCAAAAAAACGCAAGAAAAAAAACGTTTTTTTGCCTCACTACTACTGTTACTTGTTCATTGTTACTTGTTACTTGTTGAAGTTATCGGCCGCCTTCCGTCAAAAATCTTCTCTAGGGCAGGATATAACAGTGTTTCGCGATTATCTTTCATGTCGGAGATTTGATTTATCATTCAGCACGTGTGATTTTCTATACATAATTTGAGCGTGCGTTTTATACATTTATTGCGCGTAAACTCACTGGACAACGTTTGTTGAATCAATATTTGTTGTTGAAGAAGCGCTGTGTGTTTGTGTTGTGTGTGTGTTTGTGTATTCAGGTGTTGCGTGCGCTGGCACTGTATCGACTCGATCGTGCGGCAGAGTGTGAGAGCATCGTGGACAGAGTATGTGAGCTGGTGCCGGTCGACGATGCCACGCTGCAAGCGCTCACAATCTGCTACAAGGAGCTGCAGCAAGGTGTCTAAACACACACACACACACACACATATATAGAGAGGCTGGATAAAGCTGGATATTGGCAAGGAGACAGGACAGCTCGAGCTTAGCTCATTTCCTGTAGCTACACATATTTTAGTTCATACACACGCATACACACACGACGCCAGGATTTTCCGTGTGGGTCTAAGGAAAAAGATGCAGGGGTATAGCGAAATATGGTAAACTACACTCGAAATGTTCGTGGGCAGGATTTTTAGGGTCTCATGGGGGCTTGGCACTTTTTTGGGGGGCCTCATCTCCTCCAGATCTCCCTTGACGCCGCCACTGACAAACACACACACACTGTTTTTGTGTTATTTCTTCGTTGGAATTATAATTTATTCATCAAGCTCAACTTGTTTTTGTGTCTATGTTTGTATGTGCTATTGGCTTGCAGCGCCGAAAATCTGCCGACTATACGAGGCCGTGGTGCAGAAGCTAGGTGTAAACGGCGGCGGCGGCGGCGGTGGCGGAGGTGAGCTGGAGGAGTTCCACTCGCATCTGTTCATGTCGTACGTGCGCGTGGCTCAGTATAAGAACCAGCACCGCGCCGCCATGACGCTCTACCGCTCGTTCCCCAAGAACCCCTACTACTTTTGGGCCGTGATGTCCCTACTGATGCAGGTGTGTGTGTGTGTGCATGTGTATGTACTCACTAGATGTACTCACTAGTTGTCCTGTCTCCAAACTCACTATTGTCTATTGTCACCCCTCCCCCCACCGGACAAAATCCTGGCGCCGCAGACCTCATGCTATGCCTATACTTTTGAGATATTCATAGCAAGTAAGACAATATGACGTCGTGTGAGTGTTTTATATGGTTCTTTTAGGTGATGTTTTCATGTGGCTTCACCACAATCCCAATTGAGCTGTGTGTGTTCATTGTGTTTGGTTGGCAGTACCGGCGGCTGTACACCAATGATCCGCTTTGACAACTGTGTATTTGTGTGTGTGTGTGTGGGTCTGTGGATGTCTGTTTGTATGTGGATCGCCGACTCGGGCAGAGTATAGTTGCGGTTGAGTGTTCTGGCGCGGAGGACGAGCTGAATGCCTCCTTGTGCGACCGGACCGATCGTGAGGACGACTACGATTCCGACGAGACTACCGTTCAAGATGATTCTGGTGTTGTTGAACGTCTCGCCGCCTGTACGTTGACAGGATCGTCTTCATTTGCACCTCAGCCGTCGCCGCCGCCGCTGGGGGACAGGCGGCAAAGTGACGCGGCGGCGACGGCGACGACTGGTCAACTCAATCTGACACTGGCGGCGCGCATGTGCGACAAATTTGCACGCGAGCAGCGCATCGAGTCCGAGGCCGAAGTGCAGTTGTATTTGATGGTGTTGGAACAGCAGGTGTGAAGAGGATTAACAAAGTTATAACGTCAATATCAATCATAATCTTAATCATAAGTAATAATGTTATCAATTACAATCACATATGGATACTAACAAACATCAATATAGCCGTCGCTTTCTCTGTCTCCTGTGCTCTATCTTGCCTCTCTCCTCCTCCTCCGCTACTCTCTCAGGGCAAGTACTCGGCGGCGCTGAACGTTCTCAGCGGGCAGCTGGCGCAGTTTGTGCGCAGTCCTTATTTGGCCGACAGCAAGCGGCTGGAGTATCTGCAGCGGCTGGGCGACTGGCAGCAACTGTGTCAAGTGTGTCGGCAGTTGATCGAGAAAGAGTGAGTGTGATATTCTGGTAGGTTTGCTCCTGGGAGGAGACAGGGCTTCTGGCCCTAACGTCTTCATTGATGCATGTGTGTATGTGTGTGTGTGTGTTATTTATTCACTCTCAATGTGTGTTTATAAGTTTGATCTGCGATGTGAGATATAATATTTGCTTCGTTAAAGTATCTTTAATAATGAAAATATAGATATTGTAATTACATACAATTCAAATATTATATAAATATCAATAGAAGAAAATATCGTTAAAATAAAGAAATAATATCACTCGCACTCTTTCCTTTAGAGAAATTTGTTTGATATTGTTCGTGTGTTTTTTCAATTTTTTCTCCGGTTTTTGTTGGTGTTTTGTCCTGTGCTGCTAGGTTAGTTTATATTCATATTTGTGCGAAAGTGGAGCGTCTAATTGACTAAACAGCTTTGATCATTAATCCTGTTCTCCGTTTGTTTTGTGTGTTCGTAAATTTTCTGTCTCAGCCCATCACAGTGGAGTGTGTACGACACTTATCTGCGTGCACTGTTTGTCACGACCGACTCTTCCGGGCACACTGCGTTAAACTCCACGTCCAGTATAGATGGCAGTATGAGCGCGACTGACTTGTCTGCTGTCGACCAATCAGCTGCCGGCAATGGTGACGTAATAAGGCAGACAACCAATGGCGATGTCGGGGGCTTCAGCGGCGACCAATCAGAAGCCGACGCTGGTGACGTCACGAGTCGAGTGACCAATGACAGCGCGGGCGGTAACAATTCGTCGGTGTTGGAGCTGCATGCCGGGGCTGTGCGGTTTTTGAGCGATCAGTTTAGGCGCGTCGGTGATAGAGAGCGGGCGCCGCTGCTGGCTATTATTCGCAGCTACGTCCATCTTCACCGGCGCATTCCACTCATGCAGATTGACAACGGTGAGCGGCAAGTGTGTACGTGCTTGTATGTGTTTATGTGAGTGAATAGGCGGATCTGTGTGCTCATATTTTGCTGTCGGTTTTTTCATGACTAATTTGTTTCAAAGCTACCAAGTTTGCTTAATATTTTCACGCCACTCATTTGCTTTGCTAAATTTCTTCTTGTGATAGTATTTTGTTTTTCGTTGCTCTTTATAATTTTTTCGTGTACGAGTTTTCTGTGGCGATGTCACGAGCTTGTGATGCCTTCTTGATTCAGGCTCTGTGGTTCTGGTTTATGGCCCGACTTTTAGCGTTTCACTCATCGACTCTTGTTTGCCTCTTTGTAAATTATTTCACTCACTTTTGTTCGCCAATACTGCCTATTTGATTTTTATCCCATCTCCTGTATTTTGTTTGAGAATTAAACAAGTATATTATCACATGAACAATATAATAACTAAAAATTAAAACAGTTGCAAAACACATTTTCAGGGTAACACTCTAAAACAATGAACATCTCTGAAACACTGTATTTAGTTCAAACACAATTTCAAATACATGCAACTAGGAAAAATAGCAACAAAAAAATACAAAATGATGTTTACAATTACAATTTGTGATCAACTAAAACAACCAAGCAGACAATTAGAGGTAGATAATGACATAAATTAATCAAAATAACGGCTTGATTAGCCATTTATATCTCACAGAGTGTGTGCGACCTGCAGTATCGATTCTTTTCACAAATGATGATTGTGCCGAAGGATATCCATCTATGACATGGGCTCCCAACCTAGTGAATTACCCCTGGGGGGTAATTTGGCTCTTCAGCGGTGGTAATGGGTGGAAATGATCTCTAGTGATCTAGTTTAGCCATCTCTGTACGTATCAATGTTGACAACGTTTTGTGAAAAGTGTAACATGCTTGATGTGGCATGATAAATTGGGTAACAAGGCGAAAAAGGTTGGTCTAAGGTTTTTGAACGGTTGTTGATGTGGTTGTACGGTTTTGAACGGTTGTTGTTGTGGTCCGACTCTACTGATAGGTGCTGCCGATTTTTGCGACCAACTGCGCGAGTATGTGCATCGCTACGGCCACCGCTCGTGCTGTTTTGGCGACATTTGCGACGCGCTGTGTCTGGTGCCGGCCAACGCTCGTGTTACACTGATGGCGCACTGTCGGCAGTGCGTCAATTTCGACGCACAACAAATTCCGGCCACGGTATCCGCACACACACATACACACACATGTTACATTACATTAAGACATTTATATCGCGCTTTTCACCCGAGGGTCTCAAAAGCTCACACATTCAAGCACAAGAGTCATACACACACACACACACACACACACACACACACACACACACACACACACACACACACACACACACACACACACACACACACATACACACACACGTGCTGCTGTGCAAGTCAGACTAAGGAAACTTAATCAATTACGTCCCAGTATCATATCAAGCACAACTTTGACACTTTCAAGCGTGTATATCAATTAATTGCATCATATTGTTTAAATATTGTGTTGATATCGAAGAAATTGTAATAAATATAGCCTAATGATTATATGTGTTGATATATAGGTGTGTTTAGTGTGTCTGTCTGTGTGCGTGTATGTGTGTGTGTGTTCTCACCGAGTTGAATTTACGGGAGATGAGCATGGCTCGAGCTGTCCCGTCTCAATTGCCACATTTGTCCAGCAACGACTCAAAGGAATTTAATACACCCAAACGGGAAGCCATATTTCCTCAAGTCGCTGCGGCATCTGGTTTTCTTTAGTTTCCTGTTGTGTCCTCGTATTCCTTCTTTTTGTTTGTATTCCGAAATGTCAAATCCTGTGTCATACTCATTTAAATACTTAATAACGGCTATTAAATCTCCTCTCTACCTCCGTTCTTGCAGTGTCTTCAAGCCAAGTCTTCTTAGTCTGTCTTCATATGGTAATTTCTCTTATGCTTGGATCAGTTTCGGAAATATTCTTTGAATCTTCTCTAATTTTTGCATATCTTTCTTTTGTTTGTATGTGTACGTATGTCTTTACGTCTTTATGTCTGTGTGTGTGTTTGTGTGTGTGTGTGTGTGTGTGTGTGTGTGTGTGTGTGTGTGTGCTTCTCTCTCTCTACATAACGCGGTATTGTCCAGTTGACAGACATGAGTCGTCATCTCACCTGGCTACAAGTGCGTCTGCAGTACGACATGGCTGGCGCCGACGACGACGACGGTTGCAATTGCATGTTGCGCGTGCAAGAACTGCTTCTCTGCTATCATGCCATCGGCAAACAACATCTCTACGATCAAAAACTCACCAACACCGATATCAGGTGCGTGTGTTTGTGTGTTCTGTATTTTTCTACTGTAACCATGTACTGCCATAAATAAATAAACGATTTCAATAGATAACACAGATGGCAAAAAGATACGTCAAGCTAATACTCATAGACGGGCACTTACATTTCACATGTACAGATTGAAATATAAACACATACAGTACACATACATGTACATGTACAGATGTACACAAACAGTCCCCTGTACAAATATATGTGTGTGAGTTTGTGTACGTGTGTGTGTGTGTGTGAGTGTGTGTACGTGTGTGTGTGAGAGTGTGTGTAGGTGTGTGTGTGTGTACGTGTGTGTGAGTTTGTGTACGTGTGTGTGAGTGAGTGCGTGTGTGAGTGTGTGTACGTGTGTGTGTGAGAGTGTGTGTAGGTGTACGTGTATGTGTGTGTGAGAGTGTGTGTACGTGTGTGTGTGTGTGTGTGCTAATGTGTGTATATACACAACAACAACTCACGTTTTTTTTGACACGCCACCATCATGCTAAAATTACCGTATACAAGCTACATATTTTCTTTTTAATACTACAAATTACAATTTGCATAAACGCACATACAGAGACAATCGTCAGCAAAGATACAGTCCACGACTTATTGTGTGTTATTGCTTTGTTTTTTTCCTTTCCTTTCCTTCCTTTTTTCCCTCAATATGTATGTGTGTGTGTGTATTTTTGCGTATATAAACGAGAATGTTTGTGTTTGTGCGTATATGTGCTTGTCTGTTGTATGTGTGTTTGTGTGTGTGTGTGTGTGTGTGTCTGTGCGTGATTGTTTATGTGTATTACTAGTGTGCTTGAGTGTGTACATGTGTGTGTGTGTGTGTGAGCGCTTTTGAGACCTTCGGGTGAAAAGCGCGATATAAATGTCTTAATGTAATGTAATGTGTGTGTGTGTGTGTGTGTGTGTGTGTGTGTAATTATCAGACCAAACGACATGTATATGGTACTGGCATGTCAATACTTGCAGTATGAATGGCTGCGGTGTAGTCGCAGTAACATTTGTGATGGCGGTGGTGGTGGTGGGATGGAGGTTGTGGTGTATGCCCTGACTCTACTGCACGCCGCCTTGCTCGAGTCTCCCGCCAATTTCACACTGAAACTGCTAGCCATTCGCTTCTACTGTTTGCTAGGTGTGTGTGTGTGCGTACGTGTGTGTGTGACACAGACACACGCACACACAAGAATGCATACACACAAGCACAAACAGACACACATACATATACACACTGCCATTCTATAGCGTGTTTGTATTCTTTGTTTTTTTGTCTATATATATATATATATATATATATATATATATATATACAGACAAAAAAAGAAGAAAATACAAATACGCTATAGTGTGGATTTGTAAGTGTGTGTTTTCATGTATGTGTTTGTATTTATTTGTAGTGAAAATTCTGATGAAGGATGTGCAGCTATTTAGGAATTACTGTTTACGCTTAGCGGTTCCAGCTATTTTATATTACTTGATATATATGTGTGTGTGTGTGTACTCACCTAGTTGGGTTACAGGATATGAGCTATGCTCGGACTGTCCTGTCTTTCTTCCAATATTTGTCTAGTTTTTCTTTAAACAGCGATAAACTATTGACTTCTACAATCGTCTTGTGTAAACTGTTCCATTCATTCACACAGCGGAACGGAAAGCTATATTTCTTTATGTCTTTTCTACATCTCGTTTTTCTCAATTTTTTGTTATGGCCTCGTCCTCGTTGGTTTTGCTGCACTAGTCCAATTTCTTGTGAATCCAGTATTGCTGTCATGAATCTGTAGATGTTAATTAAGTCTCCTCTCTCTCTCCTTCTCTCCAACGTTGGTAGATTCATCTCATCCAACCTTTCCTCATAGTGTAGCGCACGAATCTCCGGTACTAGTTTGGTCGCCAATCTCTGTAATTTTTCAATTTTTTTTATATGTCGCACTTCGTGAGGGCGCCATACAACAGCAGCATACTCAATTCTTGGTCTGATTATTGTCACTAATATATTTCTCATCATATCTTGTTCGATGTGACTGAAGACGTATCTCATGCGTGTTATAGCTGCATATGTTTTCCGGTATATGTGTGTGTGTGTCAGTATGTGTGTATATATGTGTATGTGTGTGTGTATATATGTGTGTGTGTGTGTGTGTCGGTTTGTCCAGGCGGTGCGGTTCCGGCTCTCGCCGTCTATGAGCGTCTCGAGCTGAAGTCGGTACAGTTGGACTCTTTATCGCACGAAATCATCTCGCCTCTGATGTCCCTGGCGCTGTGGCAGCAAGCCAAGACACTGCTGCCGGCTGCACTGCGCTTCTTTGAGTCTAGCACGCGAGATGTCAGTGTGTGTGTGTGTGTGTGTGTCACATGCACCGGCCCACACACACACACACACACACATTTTTACATCTAAGTCTCTAAGGCGTTCACTACATAATCCATACGTGAAAACAAACTTTGGTTAGATCGAGTAAAAGAGTTAAAAACAAATGGCTGAATTCGAGTATAGTTCACAGAAGTGTTTCTAAATAAAGGACCCTTAAGTAATACACAGTAGACATAACATATGAACCAAATGGAAAAATTTAAAATACAAGCAGATATGAGGTAGGTATGAGACATTTAATTCAATAAATCAATATATTCCTCATCATTCGCATCAGAAATATCTCAACTGGAGTCAGTGTTTAAAATAGCAGCCAGTTATTCGTCATCATCATCATAGGAGTCATCAAATAATATATGATTAAATGTTTCATTAGATATCATTACATACTGGTGCTAAAACAATTGCTTCCATGTATAAGACACCGCCAATTTTAATGGGCTAATTTATTAAAAAAATGGACCTCTTTCCCACGAGAAAATACGGTATATATGTGCTTGTGTTATTTTGTGGACAGGTTTGTGAATCGCTGATAGCCGCCTACAAGGTGGGCTCATTTCGTCAGGCGGTCGAGTTTGTAAGACTGCAGCGCCGACTCAGTTGTTCGCTCAATTATCGACGGGCGGCCGTTGACTCACTGTTGCTCGGTATCGTGGTCGATGCGCAAAATCACGCCCATACTGGCCAGGTGAGGTGTCGCGTGCCACGGACACACCACTTACACACACACACACACGCACACACACGCACACCTACAGAATGTCCCAAAAATATGTGCCCACTTTAAGTAATTGTATACTTGGTGTTTATTATATTTATAATTCGAATAATTTTCAATATGTAAAGTAATTTACAAATACCATTTTATTGTCTTGATATTAGAATTTAAGTTTAGTTAAAAAAGAGCTTATATATTATATTAATTCGAGTGATGGTAACGATGGTGTTGGCGTTTTCTTCTAGAATTCCTTGCTAAATTGTCTTTGCATTTCAACTGCTTTTTCATACTTCCAGTAGCATTTCAAAATAATTTTCTTCTCTTCAAAGTTTAGTCTGGCTGCAATTACTCGGTTCAATGGGTTTTGTATGCAAATAAATTATTCATTATTGTGACATCAGCTGCTGAAGTATTTATTCAATTTGGGACTTTCTGTATTCTCTTGCGTCAGTTGGTGGCCTCGACGGATCTTCAGGCGGCCGGCATTGACGGAGCCGCTGAATGTCACTGGTGGCTGAGTTTATGCGATAATCGCGACCTCAGCGTGTTGCCCGTGTTCTCGGCTCAACAGCGCACCGCCACACAACAAGAACAACGTCGCTCTTTCCGTCAGGTGTCAATCCTGTCCTCTCTCTCTCTCTTTGTCTGTGTGTGTGTGATCATCTATATTTGCTTTTTTAGGTCTGTACGAGACACACACACACACACACACACGAATAAACTGTTGTTGAATTATAAGTCAGTCATAGTTTACGTTTCAATAAACCACCTTCAGATGTGCCAGGTTATTTTGACCTGTCGTATTGCTAGAGCATTTACGATAGTTTGAGAACATCTTGCGAGGCAAACCCAAACACCAACTTCTTTTGCGTCCATTTGCCTTTCCGTGTTTTCACCGAGTTGATTTTCGCAGCAATGAGTAAAGAGGTCATCTTCTCTGCCTTCTTGTTGTCATAACTATCTTTAAAAAAATATATTATAAATTGTAAATCATTGTTTCAATTGCAAATGATTGTTTTTACTGTATTTATTTTGTGTGTGTGTGTGTTTGGTTCAGAATTGTCGTGTATTCCGCATACGTCACGCGTTGGCGCGGGCTGTTGTCGTGGCGGCCAGCGTGAAGTCGCAACCAACCAACTGCCAACAGCGAGCGGAGGCGGAGGAATCACCGCTGG
>OU696590.1:1570000-1702500 GCA_916048095.2 Sacculina carcini
TTCGGCCGAAGCGCTTAACAACAACAACAACAACAACACACAAATATACAAACCAACACACATGCACACAAGAAACCAGCGCACACATATACAAACCAACACAGACAAAAACACACACACACACACACGAATAAACACAGCAATAGAAAAAGACACACACACACACACACACACAAGAACAAAGTGGGAAAAAGCGATGAAGGAAAACTAGAGGGGATGATAGAGAAGTTGGAGGAAATTGAAAATGATTTGACATCCATCAAAAAAACATTGGAAGAGGTAAAAAAGCAGAATGAGATGTTAAAAGAGGAGAACGAGAGGAAAGACAAGATAATAAAGGAATTGAAAGAGGAAATGGAGGAAAACAAGGCGAAAACATCGAAAATGGAAGAGAGGATGAAAAAAAATGAAGCTTACGAAGAACGCATCCAAGGCTATGCAAAAGTGGTAGAGAGTCAGAAAGACTTAAAAACTGAGGTGAAAGATGTGATCAGGAAAAACCCGAAGTTAATCAGAGAAACAGTAGACATGAATAGATCTATTGTGATTTTCGGAGTGAAGGAAATGGATATCCCAAACAGGATAGAGAAGGACAAGGTCGAGATGCAAAACATCAAGGGCATTATGAGCGCTGTATCAGAGGACAATGGAGACGAACCAATGGCAGTGGAGGAATTCTACAGAATAGGTCAATTTGAGAAAGGAAAGGACAGACCGCTGAAGGTGACACTGACGAGTGCGAATAAAGTGGAAACACTGATGAGAAATATAAAGAATGTAATGAAAGATGAAAAAATGAAAGATGTGTGGATCAGCAGGTGTCTCAACAAAGAAGACAGGGAAAAACGGAAGCAAATGGTGACAGAGGCCAAAAAGAAAAATGATGAAAGATCTGAAGAAGAGGAGAAGCATTTTTTTTACAAGGTGGTGGGCCTGCAAGTGAGAAAATGGTTCAAAATCAGAAGTCAAGTTGTGACGTAGGCACAAGCAATAATAGACCGAAATATGTTGATAAAATTGTGAAGAATGAAAAATTGAGAATTATTTATGCAAATGTCGACGGCATATGTTCTAAAATTGATGAGTTGAAGGAAATGGTTGCAATCCAAAAACCGGATGTTATTTGTATGACAGAATCGAAATTGAACCAAGCAATTTCGAACCAGGCAATTATCTGCAAAGGTTATGATATCTGGAGGAAGGATCGATTGGATAAAAGTGGTGGAGGAGTTTTAATCATGACGTCAAAGAAACTAAAAGTACATCCGACGAATGTGGACGCCCAGAACAACGTTGAGCTGCTCGCGGTGGATATAATGGGTGAGGATGTGACCACAATCGCAGTGGTTTATGTGCCACCTAAAACAAGGGCATGGTCGAAAGATGAACTACACAACTTGCAGGATCAAACAATAAGTGGCTTAGAGGAAATCATAGTGCAAGCGGAAAGAAAGTTAAAAAATCTTGTAATTACAGGGGATATGAACTGCAATATCAGCTGCCTAGAAATGCAGACCGAGAGAGAGGGAAATTGGACAGAAAGAGTATACGACTTGGTTCAAAACTTTTTTATGACACAGCACATTGAGGAGAACACAAGAAAGAGAGGAAGTGATCGTCCATCACTGTTGGATATAGTACTAACGAGGCAAGACAATCAAGTAGAAAATATGTGCTACGATCCTCCTTTAGGAAGAAGTGATCATTGTACTATCAAATTTGACTTCGTTGTGAAAAGACAAATACTGTATATGACACCGAGTACTTCAAAAAAGATGAATTTCAAAAAGGGAAACTACAAAAAAATGAAAGAATATTTTGAAGAATTCGAATGGAATACAGTGTTAAAAAACAGGGACATCAACGAACAGTATGGATCATTCTGTGACGTGCTTAGTGGTGCAGTGAGAAGATTTGTTCCACAAAAACAAGAATATATAAGAAAACAACAATGGTTCAACAGAGAATGCGACAAGCTGCGAGAAGAAAAGAGAAAACTATGGAAAAAATACAGGAAAAAAGAGAAAGAACATGAGTATGAACAATACAAACAGTGCAGAAACAAATACACCAAAATACTTAGGGAAACCAGAGCGCAATACGAAAAGGATATCGTGGGTAAAATAAAAGACAACCCGAAACTTTTCCACAAATATGTGAACGACAAAACCAAAGTGAAAGACGATATTCAATATATAGAAGACCAGGGTCAAAAATATTTCAGTGAAGACAATATATGTGAAATATTGAATCGAAGTTTTCAATCGGTGTTTACGGACGAGATAGAAGACACGGAAATGGACAGGGACACTGAGAAAAATGACCAATATGAATTGAAAGATTTCCATATATCGTTGAATGAAGTGAAAAAGGAGCTGAAAAGCATAGACAAAAACAAAGCCAGTGGTCCCGACGGGATATCATGCTGGGTGCTCAACGAATGTGCGGAGGAGCTTAGCACACCATTACACAAAATCATGAACAACTCGCTAGAAAGAGGAGAACTACCGAGAATTTGGAAGAGGGCTAATATAACACCTTTGTTTAAGAAGGGAGACCGAGCCGATCCTATGAACTACAGACCAGTATCACTCACCTGCGTGCCTTGCAAAATTATGGAGAGAATTATACGAAGAGTTTGGGTGCGATTTTTGGAAAATAATAACATATTGTCATCGAGACAGTTTGGATTTAGGACTAGCAAATCCACTACAACAAATCTGATGAGCTTCTACAAAAAAATAACGATGACAGTGCAAGAAAGAGAAGGCTGGGTAGATGCAATTTACATGGATTTCGAAAAGGCGTTTGATAAGGTGTCTCACAAAAAATTGTTGTTCAAGCTAAGCAAATACGGAGGAATTCAAGGCAATTTACTGAATTGGATAAGAGATTTCTTGGAAAATAGAATGATGAGAACATGCTTGAGAGGAAGAAAGTCATCATGGGCAACAGTCAAAAGCGGAGTACCTCAAGGAACAGTTCTGGCACCAATCCTTTTTCTGGTGTATATAAACGATATAAAAGAAGTTCAACCACACTGTACATATATGAATATGTTCGCTGATGACATAAAGATCCAACAAACTGTCAAAACAGAAGAAGACTGCAAACGGTTACAACTATATCTGGACAATCTGAACTCATGGAGTAAAAAATGGCAAATGAATTTCAATAGAGAGAAATGTTACATCATCAGGTTTGGCAAAGGAATGAGAAGGCCAAATTGGAGATACCGAATAGAAAAATCAGTTCTGAAGGAGGCAGATGTTGTGAAAGATTTGGGAATCAAAATAAATTCGGATCTGACACCAGAAAAACACATAAGCGATATAGTCAGAAAAGCAAACTACAAAGTAGCAAATATGAAAATGGCGTTTACATACATGGATTCTGACATGATCACAAAATTGATGACTACATTGATAAGACCAATCCTAGAATATGCAGTATGTGTGTGGAGCCCACACCTGAAAAAACATATTGAAAAACTAGAAAAGGTGCAAAGATCAATGACGAAATGGACGCCAGAATTGAAAAAGATTGGGTATGAGGAGAGATTGGAGAGAGTGAACTTGCCTACACTCAAAGAAAGAAGAGAGAGAGGAGACATGATAATGATCTACAAGTGTCTTACAGGCAAAGAAGACATACACGTTGACAAATTATTTGAAATATCAACATCTAAGCGAGGACAAGATAAAAAGCTTCTACAAAAGAGGATTCGCAGGGACGTGGAGAAATACAGTTTTCCAAACCGTTGCATCAATCAGTGGAATAATATACCGGCAAACATAACAGACCAAAGGACAATAAAACAATTCAAAGAATGTTATGACAACTGGAAGGCGGGACCCACGAGTCTCTGACTCTGTCTCGCGTTGAACAACTCGGTGAGAAACAACTCGGTGAGAAACACACATACACACCTGGTCGATATGTGTCACATTGCGCACGCCGAACGCTATAGTGTAGGCGTCAAACGAGCCATCGGCCAGTGGTAATTGCTCGGCATCGGCTCGCATCCAGCCAACACAAGGTACAGCAGCAGCCGCCGGCGAGGAGAGAGTGGGTGAGTGGTTGTTGGAAGAGCAGGAGGAGGAGTAGAAGGAAGAGCAAGGGAGACCGAGAGTGACGGCACGTCGCTCTCCCTCGACCAGCATCTCATTGTTGATGTCACACACCAGCACACTCACACAAACACACACACAAACACACACTCAGTACACAAACAAACAAACACTCAGTACACAAACAAACACACACATATATATACATAAATACACACATATACACAACAGCAACGATATTAACATTAAGATGAATAGAAAATTACAACTATTGGTACAAATGTTTTTATTATGAATTCATGATAAATACATTAAAATCGTCAATGTTAGCAATATATTATGCTAGAATATAAGCGAAACCAACAGATAAAACACCAATATGTCCATGACTCGGGGCGACAAGGGCCACATAATACAAGAATGAAATTTGTAATATTTAGTGTATTAAGACCATGGAGAACATGGAAAATCATAGATAAATTTGAGGGAAAACTCTTGTTTGTACAGATCTACCTAGACGAAGAATTGTGCATGTGTGTGAGTGTGTGTGTGTGTGTGTGTGTGTGCTTAGAGAGAATTGTGACGTGTTGCGGTGTAATGTGATAGTGTGTCTGGCAGTGGTTGCCAACCTTTATCGGTGTTGGCGCCATTGTTTCAAAATAAAGACGATTTCCGATAAAAAAAATTTGATAGCCATACGATAAAGATATAGAAACAAACGACATAACAACAACATAACTTATTTTTAAATTCAATATTTACTCATGCAGGTTAAACTCGCTGTAATAATTATTTTCAGGGAAAATATAAGGCATGGGTAGAAGCATATAGGTCCTTTAATTTTTCACAGAATTCCTCACATTCTGGTCTGAGCCTTTATTGTCCGCGTGATTACCATACCACTATACCATTTACAAGTCAATTTGGCAAAAGTGAAAATCAATTTGGTAATTCTTACAAATTTAGGTGGTAGTCGCATTGATAATGCATAATCATATTGTTTATTAGTGTTTAGTAACAAATATATTACTCACGCAAATGATATCAATTAATGTCATATCAATGTCATATCAATTAATGTCATGCCATAGGGAAGTTGTTTGCGCAGAATATATATATTTTCTTAAACATAAAACATTAATGGATATCATTTGCATGAGTAATATATTTGTTACTAAAACACTAATAAACAATATGATTATGCATTATCAATGCGACTTTGATTTTCACTTTTGCCAAATTGAAGTTCACTTTTGCCAAATTGATTTTCACTTTTGCCAAATTGACTTGTAAATGGTATAGTTACTATTCGTTATTTGTCATTGCTCAATACACTGCCACACGGCGCTGATACCAACCTCGGATATCGCGGCGAAACTGCACCAATATCCGTCTGGCTGTGGTAATTTGGAGCCGCAGATGATAATGTCGACTTGGACGATGATGATGACGTCATCGCCGACTGCTGGGTCGGCCGGTCAATGACCTCTGACACGACCGGGTCAATGACCTCTGACACGACCGGGTCAATGACCTCTGACACGACCGGGTCAAGTGACGCCAATCGCAGCTGCCGCGCCAATATGCGAAACGCAATGTCACCTGATAAAACACACACACACATGTACATAAAACACACACACACACACACAAACACACGCACGCACGCACACACTCACAAACACATATACACAGACACTCACACACATAGACAAACACACACACACACACACACACACACACATACAAGCATACAAACACAAACAGACACTCACAGACACTCACACACACACATACATACACATACATACACGCACACATAAAAATGGACACACACATAGACAAACACACCACACACACACACACATACACACAGACATACACACCTGTGCCTCCAGCCATGTCTAGCACTTGCATGCGTGACGTCACGGCCAGACGACGCACAAAAATGTCCTTCCACACACGATGAATGCCCAGCGACATGACGTCATTCATGACGTCATAGCGGCGTGCCACACTGGAAAATACGGCTTCCACTGGCGCAGACAGAAACCAAGATTGAAAATGAAATATAAAAACAATGAAAAACCCAGAGATTTTCAGCCACGGCGATAAAAGCATTGATTAATTGAAAACATTATTGAATGCCAAAAAATCGTGATTCTAATTGAAAAAGTGGTGATACACAGCCAAAATTATCCAACTTTGTGGAAATAGTAATGAATTATGTATATGTATAACTCGAAATTACTATGAATAGCTTTTAATGTACACACATATATAACTGGAAAAGTATATGGGTAGTATGTATAACCGTTATTTGGAAAAGGTATGCACCATTTATGACGTGAGTAATGCAAAAACATTGTGCAATGACCAGCAGGAGAGGGTGAAAGAACAATGAAAAGTACAGGAAAATCTAGTTACAGTGTAGTTAAAAATTTGAGGTTACAAACAGAAAATATAAGCAAAGATAGAACAATATTCAATAGGCAACGATGACCAAATGTTCACCTTTGGCCGCCTTGTCTTGTTCGCGCACGCGACTGAAGCCGAAATGTGTGTATTGACTGTGTGTGGCCAACGTTTTCCGACAAAGAGAGCACAGAGGTACCGCCAGCAAGTTGTGGCATGCTGTATGACCGACGGCACCTCCACTGCGCAAAATGACCGGCGCCAACATATCGCAGCTGCTGTTGGCCAGGACACGCAAGCAATTGTACAAACACATGCACATGCGCCTTCATGAAAACACTAATGACACCTCTGGACTCAAACCTTTCCGAGCACCTATGGTTCGACAGCCTAATGTTTAGCCTGGGTTGTATATTATAAATACAGGCTATTAAAAAATAAATGATACAAACGAACACATACCCAAATCGACAATACAGTACTACTAAAGCGAATTATCAACCTCAAGCTAAAGTCACTGCACCTCATGTGAATTTGGTATCATTATACAAAAGTATATGCAATTTAACAGAAGTGCCAAATTTTGCTGGTGAAAGTGAAAGCGGCGCAAATAAGTCAAAAGACCGGCGTGTTAACTTGGGTTGACGTTCTTTTAATAGTTTAGCATTTTTTCCAAGGGTGATGTTCATTCATTAATTGCTTTGAATTGCATAATTTCAAAACTATTGTTTTTTTCATTTTATAGTGTGCAATTATGATATATTAGTATTTTGTTTATTCAGGCACTGTCTACAGTGCTTGAGTAGGTACGCTGAGCCATGCTAACGTTTTTGGACCATGCATATGCCCATACATACACCCCCATACATACACACACACTCGGGCATTTTACTTTAAATTTGCGAATAATTTTGGATGAGTAGGCACGTTAATGCTCATGTACAGCGACTTAATTCGTTTGAACACATTGGGTTCATACGTGCAGATTTATTCAGATGCCGTTTCATTGGCATTGCACAACTGGCTTGAGTTATCAATCAGTGTGGGCTTTACTGCGTGCATGTATGCGTGTGTGTGATAACCGGTGTATTTAGTGTATTGACGTGTGTATAACTGAATAGACAAAGTATATGTTTGTATTGGGCTTGTTTTTTATTGAACAGGTTGTGAGTGGAATATGCAATGGCGGCCAGTAGCAGTGAAAGACTCAACAGCCGGGGCTACAGGCTGCGAATGGTTTTCGAGGACATTGGAGATTTCAGGAGGAAAGCGTGCATTCACGTGAATCCGTTCTTTCACAAGTACGTGCGCAGCATTCTCTACAAGGTGTGGTGTTTGTTCTTCAAAGACTTATGTTCTAGTCCCAGCGAGCTGGTGATGACGGTCGGGGGATATTTCATTCCTCCTCACGAGACCAGCTGGATTCTGAGCGCCGATGATGTTGCTCACGTGAAAGTACACTGTCCGGACGGCGATTCGAAGCCGTGTCTGGCCGCGGAGTGTGTCAACAGCTCTGAGGTTGTCTTGACGGATTCGCCGGCCACCATGGTCGAGTCGGTCGGTATAACGCTGCAGCGTTTGAAGGACAGGAATGACGGCACGGAATTGGCAGCGGTTGATGAGCATGCCAGAGAAAAGCAGGTGACCAACATTGTAGAAACCAGGTCACTCAGCACTGACCACAGTACTATCGAGGAGGGTGGTGACTTGTTAGATATCGACAGAGATGGTAAGGCGGGAGAAGCTCTTGTTCGCACACGTTGCAAACTACACGCTATACAGGACCAGTCGTGTGGTGGTCACGATTCACAAGAACAACTTGAAAAGGACAGTGTGAGAGAAACGAGTAACAAGCTGAATGCCGCCTATGTCTTGTCCAAGATCAAACCCGATACGAAGACGCTGCATATTGTAGACTGTGATAGCGCATCTTCCGAAGATGATGATGAGAGAGTGATACCCATTGCTGAGGTTTGTAAAAGAAAGCGGCGGGATACGTCGTCATCTTCATCTATCAGCGAGAGCTCGTCTGACGAAAGCGATCCTGGTGATGGCTGTCTTTCCTCAACGAGGCCAAACGACGCTGTACTTGAACGTCAGAAAACCAGTGTATCTGTTTCTCCGGGAGTCTCAAAGGAATCTGGTGATGATAGCGTGTGCAAAATCGATGTGACGGTGAATGGTACACGAGAAACTTCTAATGTTCCACCTAACAGTAAAATTGTGAGTGTTGTCGCTTCAAACAAAGGCAATGTCGATGCACCTTCGAACATGGATTCACAAGGAAAAAATGTAGCTCACAAATCATCTGTCTCAGCTGAGATGAAAGAAGGCAATGTCCCAATAAATCCATCGGGTCCAAATTGCACTGGTTCTGAACCGAAGCGTCGTAAACGGAGACGCCGTCGTGGTGTTAAGCATCGTAATAGTACAGAGCATGCGATACGTCCTGATCCTCCTCCAATGCAGCATAAATATGTTCCTCCTTGTGGCATGAGTCACGCGGAGATTATGCTCAGGAAGCGCTCGTCTTCTGTGGCCATCAACCCGAACAATGTCAATAGGAATTCGGCTTTTGTTTTTGACGACGAGGGAAATCTTGTACCAAAGTATTGTACAAATAAGATGTTGCAACAGTATCACGATAAGAATTCCTCTCAGAAAGAGGATGCGTCATTATTGAGTACAAGTTCCACTCGTGGCCTTTCTCAAGCTGAGAGTGCCTGCAATATTCCAACGCAAGAATCTAACTCTTCCCAGGTTGTTTCCAAGTCGGTCCCTACCAAGAACTTTGGCTCACTCAGTATGATTCCTCGAGGCTTACGAGCTCCAAAAACAAGGATTGCTGTTCCCAAGTATTCTGACCGTAATGATCATACAGAGAGCGTTACTACATCCACGCCTGTGTCATGTGATCAGAAGTCCTTTTCTCGAGTGCCATCGTGTGAACTCGAAGTTTCTAATGGTGTAGATAGACGGAAATTCTCTGAATCCTGCCCATCCATCGATAATTCAGCGGTTCAAGCTGCAGATGAAAATGTAGATGTATGTGCCGAATCCAAACATTCTAACGGCTTGGTGAAGAATTCATCCTCTGTTAATCATCATCTTGATCATCGAGTGTCACTTTCTGAATCAACCGTGGCTTCGGCATCAGCTTTTCAAACGTATTTAGTGTCCCCAGATGGTCGAAAAACGCGGGTTTGTAGCTCTTCGAACAGTCTGGACAGTCATGATTTGCATAAGCTTGCATATTCTCGTGTCGAAAAGCCACTCGTGTTCATCCGTGAAAGGTCTGTTTGTTCTCCTACTCCTCCATCTCACTTACAGTCCGATAAAGAAGCTGTGGGTGCCACTCAGGTAAGTTCTTACCAGACAAACTCCTCTAATTCGTCCATTTCTTGGTCTCAATCTGGCGTCTGCAAGGATCCTGGCAGGGAATTGGAAGGCATAAAGCTAGTAAACACAGATTCAACGGAAGACGGATTAGTTTCTCAGTCACTGAATAACGTAGAGTATAAGAGGAATTCGAAAACTTCTTGCTCTAGCAATATGACTGAGTCGAATTCCTCGTCAGCACAGCAGGCAGTGGTCCCCATTGAATCGGTGGATAGCATTTCTAACTGCAATGTTATCAATGAGGTTGGCCAGAACAGAAGAATAGAGAAACAAAGGATTCGTGCTCTTGGATCTCAGGCTTGTTCGTCAGAGAAATTGACGGATAGTAGTTCGATTAAAAAGGACGATGTGTATTATGCACAATTTCCCATTCTGAAGTTACCTGCCAAAGCCGGAGAATTCTTTGCATTTAAAAAATGGGATATGGATGAAAACTACAGCCCGTTTGTCACAGCCTATCAGGAGGCAAAAGTTTTAGAATCTGACGTGTCTACGGGTTATCTTCGACTGCAAGTGTTGGATTACCTTCCTTCGGTCAAGCGTCGCGGTCGATTTGATCTGGACGACTCAGATGATGATGAAGTGGTGGACCTCGATCGTGAAGCTGGCATTGTTAATGTAGAGTGGCAACATCTTATAACTCCCAGACTTATGTTTCCCTAGAAACGAGCTTTCCTCGTGCTAATCCATGTGTTAAATCATATAGTTTTATTCAATACATCAAGGTCATTGTGATTTCGCGTGTTTTTCCATCATTTTTGTTGTGATGTTCAATTAAAATCATAGTGCGGTATTTGGCCGTCGGTAAAGGGGTAGTTAAACGACTTGAACTAACTGCGAAATTATTCTCACTCCTCAACACCTTCATGGGCTTCAAATAGTACATTCTCATTATGCTTGAACTTATGTACACTTATCCATCAATCAATATATTCGATAGCGATGGCAGCGTGTTTGGGATGAAAGTGGTCCTCAAAAGCTAAATGCAGTAAAGCCTGAGATAAGACATTGGACGTGCAGTTATCGCCGGAAGAGATTTGAGGAGGTGGCGCTGTGCCGATTCGTTTCTATCACACACAACACCCATCACCACCTACTGCTTGCACAACCACAGCCTGTGTACGGTGCATTTCACGCACCTCTCTCTGTGCGACACTTCTTGGTGGAAAGTCCTAATCACGAATTGAGCCGTCGCCGATTGTTTGGTCGAAATTATACTGTGGACTGTTATATACGATGTCGGTCGGTTGTTTGTTCTCATTGAATTATTGCGGTTTAGCGTTATTTTTACACCAAATCAATCATAATGTAGGACTTCGATTTTTACGATCAATGTTTATCAATTTATTTACATTGACTCAATCATGACATGAGGTTTGTGTATTTTCGATTTTCATTTACCTTCGTTTTTCATTGACTGGGGGCGCCATATGGTCTGACAGGCCGGTGCGCACCTTAAACACTAATTATCATCATCATTACGTACACTTACTAATTGCTGTGGATATAACTGCATATTTCATGTGGGGTGGTGCAATGTGCATGCGGTGTTCTGTTTCATGTTTGAATATCATAACGTGAACGATGCGCCATAAAAATTTCCTCATACTTATCCTAAATTTTTGTCATCACTGCTTAGGTTATGCAAAGCGCTTCGCCCGTAAGTTACTTCAATTCAAGCACAACGCGGTAAAGCACAAGTAGCATACACAGAAGAGACAAAATATATAAAACAGTATCCATAAAATAAATGTGTAAATCACAGCGCATACCTTTAATCATTTCTAACTTGGCAAGTCTTTCAGTAGGGTAGGTGTTCGGTAGAATAGCGTGGAGGGACAATAAACAGAGATTGGATAAAACCAACAGATAAATGCGTAGAGTGCAGAAATCCTGTGCACAAAGCACGGAGTTTCTGCGGGATCGAATCGAATTCTGAATTCTAATCGAAATCGCAATCGAATTCTGCGGGACGGGACGGGATTATTGGTATAGCTTGGTGACCCTTCCAAACAAAAACGTGATATTAACACCTGCAGTTGTTACACTGAAGTAAATGTCATGCCATTTCGATTAAAGATTACATGAACAAAGGCACTATAGAACTAAAGATCTAAAGATCTCACACTAATGATATACATGCTGTGTTTAAGTGCACCAATCATTTTTCTTTTTTTGAGAGGGCCTCGCTCCAGTCAGTCCAGTATTTCTCCTTCATTCGCTCGTGGTAGGCCACAAGACGTCGATGATGGGAACGTACGTACTCCTCGATCTGTGGAGCGCAGCAGTAGATTATCTGAGTGACCTCAGCAAAAACCGCGGCGTCATACACACTTGGCTCAGTGCCAAGAAGAAACGGCTTGTCGCCGAGGATGTCGTCCAATGCTCGCATATCGCGCTTCAAGAACAGCAACGCTTCTTGCTCTGAAAAACGCCCAACGCCAATGGTCCAAAACATCTTGTGGATCCTCTTCGAGAAAAGTAGGCCTGCGATTCGAAAGAACCTGGCGTGCTTGGATGATGCCATATGCACAACATTTGACATTCGGTCAATGTCGTATCTCTTGTAGATGACGAGAAAGAATGCATGTTCATCCAACATCACTTGTACAGCTCGTCCTATGGCGTGTTGTTCGGCTGAAAAATTCCCGAGCGATTTCTGGAAATGTCGGTCAAGAAAGTCGATGATCAGTTCTGAGTCGGCCAGCTCCTGACCGTTGATCGTGATCCATGGACACTTTCGTTTCTCCACGCCCATAGGTTCGTCTGTGTCGACAACATAATTAATTCCAGTCATGCGCATGTACGTTTCAAGTTTGATAGCAAACGGAGACAAGTTGGGAGCCACCGTGCCCCTGTCAAACTGATGCAACACCACAACATCCTTGCCCGCCTTGTTCCATCGTTCACGACGTTGCTTTCTTCTGAAATGTCTCGTGATTTTAAAAATGATATAAACAACAAGCACTACGGCGATAAGCGTGGTTAGTGGAACTACCAACGCGCGCAAAAGGACACTTACGCAATCACATGATTTTTCCATGGACATCATCAATTCTAGACCAAGGAACACTGGGTGTCGTTTAATGATGTTCTATTTGTAGTATTGTTGTTGTTGTTGATGAATACTGTATATAGCCTCAGTTCGAGTACCTCAACACAAGTTGTTGTTGTCAACACAAGTATCGAATTCGAATCAAACACGTCAAAACTGTACACACACGCACTTTATAATATTTCACCATTTCACATAAACTGTGTTTTGTATTTCCTACATTGTGTTTTAAAATGTTTCTTTGTGCAAGGGAATACTTTGTGTATGTAAAATGTTTGTTCACAACGAAATGCGCCAACATCGTGGAAGGTTTTTCTGGCTTCAGCTCCGTGGCTCCTGTGAGTTGTGTGGCTGATGTGTTGTGGCTCCTGTGAGTTGTGAGTAGTGATGCAAAAAAACGCTTTTCATGCGTTTTTTTTTATTAAAAAACGTTTCTCTTAGTTTTTTTTGTTTTTTTATGGGTTTTTATATAATTAGCCCCAATTGGCACCGGATGTTGGATTTTAATACATAGAAATGAGTTTAATTGATGTTTTGTACATTTTTACGTGTCTTATTTCAAAGATAATTCGATAATAGTATAAAAAACAAATATTTATCAATAAATATCCCAGGAGACTGTTTGAAAGTGTATCCGGGTCCGGTGGTTTAGGTTTTTTTCATTGAGAAAACCCATTTTATAAAGATGGTTATAATTATGTGGATATTTGAAATAATTTGTCAGCAGAACAAAACAAATTCATTGAGTAATCATGTGATTTTTAAAGAAACCATTTTTTTATGAAAAATTGCAATGATGTTTTTGAAACTCGTTTTATTAATGTACAGATTCAAAAAATGTTGACAGCAGAACAAGACAAGTTAATTGGTTGGTCAAGTGTTTTTTCGACAAACGTTTATTCAAACTAACGCTTTTTAATGAAACAATGTTTTCAAAAACTGTCTTTGTGGAAGATAGATTTGATTGATGTGCGTTGAAATACCTTTTGTATAGCAAGTAGCCTGCTGGTACGTAAAAGCGGCTGGTTAAATCACTTGATTTAAACTGTTTTTTTAAACCCTGGTTTTTTTCAAAATATTTTTCAAACAGTTTTCGTAGATGTAGAGATTTTGAGAAAAAAATTGGCGGCATATCAAGGAAAGTTGAACCAAATTAATTGGTTTTATATTAGTATCCTGTTTTTAGAACTGGTTTTATGGATGATGGCTTCTTTGATGTAGTAATTTGTGTTCAAATACCTTTTTGTACATTAAATATATTTCCTCAGTCTTTTTTTCCTACACGAAAATATTGCCAGTTTTTCTGGTCAGGATTGCCACTCTGAATAATGCGACCCGCTTTTATTCGTAGTCTCATTAGGGATACTAAGTTTGTGTGTATATTTGTAGTCTTTGTGTAAATATTTGCAGTGCTTGTACATTTATATTTGCAAACGTTTGATCCATTGAATGAAATGATTAAAGTTATTATGATCAACGTAGTTCATTTCTGGGAGAAGGGAAAGGTGTGAAAATATAATAAATATTATGCCACCTGTTGTCGTATCTTTTAAAACAGTTTCAGTTTTTTAGCAGAAAAAACGGTTCTCAAACCCTGCTTTCTCACACAATGATTAACTCAATAATTGAATGCAAAGCTGTACTGTACATAGAAGTGCCGCACAGTACCGCGCAAACAATGATATTAGGTCTTTCAGACACATTATAACGATTTTATTGTGCATATTTAATGATAATTAAATTTGATAGAGTCACTAATAGCATGAATAACCCATGTGTTGAAAAAAAGTTCATTTAACATCCTAAATATATCATTTCTATAATTTGAATTGTTTGCATGAGTCTTAAAAAAACTTGTTTTTTTGGTCGAGGTTTTTTTTGGCAAAAAAACGTTTTTTTTAAAACCATCGGTTTTTTTTCGAGGTCGCATCTCTAGTTGTGAGTCCGTGTGAGTTGGTTCTATGTTTTGCTCAACCCTGCCTGAAACTTTAATAAACTTGAGATCAAAATAATTATCTGGCTTGTTGTGCCGACGCGTGAGCTAAACACTTAACTAGATCAACGCTCTTGAGCGCCAATACAAACGGTGTGCGCCTTTAACGAGATTTTGGCGGTTGTTTAGTGCGTGAGGCCTGCCCTATCTACCAATTGTATAGCTCGCTGCAGTAGCGTCATCTTGTGTCCGATCTTGAACGAAACAATAATTGTCTCCACACTACACTACACTCTCGTTGGCGTCACGCACACTCATCTTTTTGGCAGAAATAAATTAAATCTGTGTTTGTTTGTCTGTGTGTGTCTGTGTGTGTTGTGTGCGTGTGTGTGTGTATCACTGGTGGATCGAGAGGGGTGATCCAGGGTTGATCCACCAGCTGATCGTAACCAAGAAGTTCACTAATAGGTCAAAACAAATATTTTTCTTCAGAATTTGTTGGTATAAACATGCTCGCAAATACGTTGTGTAATGATACATGTACATGACGCATCGCACCAAAAATTCGACCCCCCAAAATTATTTCAGCGCCTCC
Organism: Sacculina carcini; assembly: GCA_916048095.2. Classification (NCBI taxonomy): domain Eukaryota; kingdom Metazoa; phylum Arthropoda; class Thecostraca; family Sacculinidae; genus Sacculina; species Sacculina carcini. The sequence goes on from OU696590.1 coordinate 1,585,468, forward strand.
CAAAATTGCACTCTTGGTTCACCACTGATGTGTGTGTGTGTGGGTGTGTGTGTGTGTGTGTGTTGGGTGTGTCACAAGTGGATTTTGAACGTGAATATGCCGAGAGACGTCCTTGAGTAGTTGACGTCATTCACATACGCTCTGTGATGATATCTGCATGTACGGCTTCTGTGACACGTTCGTCGCAGAGAGAAATCACTTTGTCCTCCCCCCAGCTAGAATTTACTGAGTCTGCCCTTGATTTGTCCATATTGGGCGGGTGGTAATGAGGCAGTACTCCCCACTCGCACACACTGGCACTGTCAGCAGGTCAACGAACTTACGAACAAAACCGTGGCACATGCAAGGATGCACGTGTGCGAATGCGTCTAATACAACGGATCAAACTGGCAGTGCTGTAACGGTGGCCTTTTTTGGGATGCAGGGAGGATGAAGCACTGACAAGTTTAGGGTTTCCGTGTCAAGTTTTTGTTCAAGCGGTGAATCCTGAACCAAAAAGAAGCTATGTGTGTAAATCCATGTGATATGATGGTGGCGGGTCTCCCATTGATTGTTTAGACTTTTAAAGTGTCACTCTCAATTCCTGTTTCTTTATATTCAAATTGACAATTAATATTGAAACTTAATCAAAGGCGGGAAAGACCTAGCAGGCTCAGATGTCCGAAAAAAATGGATGAGGTATCAGAAGCCATTCGACTCTGCATTTGCTTGCGAGCAACTTAGATCATTCATAATAAAATAAATATCAGTTTAATCGCAGTAAAATATCACTTAAATACTAGCGCATTCGTTAGTACGTTTTTTACATTTACACCGTGTATGGGTCATTTTCCATTGGTCGTCAGGAACTAGATGCAAACTGTATGTGCGTGTGTGTAGGTGTATGTCTGTGTGTGTATGTGTGTGTGTACGTCTACACTTGTGTTTGTGTACGTCTACACTTGTGTGTGTGCAAGTTACTAGAGAAGAGAGAGAGTGTGTATCGGGTGCTTATACGGAGCGCGGCGCTGCCTTCGCTCGATAACAGCTCTAGTGGATGGCTGGGGTCCGCATTCAATGTTAGTGTGATGCCTGTCGTGGTGCTAGTCGGTTGTGCGTGAGCTTGCGCCAAGCGTGAGGGCTTATCGACTGGAGGTGAGCGCTGCAATAGAGCTCTAGTGGGCCAGTGACAACTTCTGTACGCAGAAACGCAGCCATGGTCTGTCATATGACGTTGGTTCACTCAACTGTGGCCAATGCTCATGAGATTTTAAGGACACACTCGGACGTCATCCAGAAAGTCTTCTTGTCTGTCGCTTTTGTCGGCGTAGGCGTCAAGGTATACCACAAGTACATGGCAAGACAACGTCGTGAACGATGGAACAAGGCGGGCAAGGATGTTGTGGTGTTGCATCAGTTTGACAGGGGCACGGTGGCTCCCAACTTGTCTCCGTTTGCTCTCAAACTTGAAACGTACATGCGCATGACTGGAATTAAATATGTTGTCGACACAGACGAGCCGATGGGAGTGGAGAAAGGAAAATGTCCATGGATCACGATCAACGGTCAGGAGCTGGCCGACTCAGAACTGATCATCGACTTTCTTGACCGACATTTCCAGAAATCGCTCGGGAATTTTTCAGCCGAACAACACGCCATAGGACGAGCTGTACAAGTGATGTTGGATCAACATACAATCCAATACGTTGCTTATAAAAGATATGTTCTTGATGACATGAGACATGTTGTCAAGATGCTCTCCAAACGTTACAGGTGCTATGCCACTTACATGAAATTCCTTTTCGCTCCGAAAATGAGAAAATATTTTAGGATCACCGGCGTTGGTCGTTTTACGGAGCAGGAGGTGATGTTCTTCTTGAAGCGCGATATGCGAGCATTGGACGACATCCTCGGCGACAAGCTGTTTCTTTTCGGCACTGAACCAAGTGTGTATGACGCCGCGGTGTTTGCTGAGGTCACTCAGATAATCTACTGCTGCGCTCCACAGATCGAGGAGTACGTACGTTCCCATCATCGACGTCTTGTCGCCTACCACGAGCGAATGAAGGAGAAATACTGGGCCGACTGGAACCAAAATCTTGCCGAGTAGACATGAAGCCCAAAGTTGCACTGTTTACAAACTGGCACTGATTGGGTATCAGTATTAGGTCGAACAATTTGGCGGTTGGGACTTGTCGTTACGTTTCATATGCTTTTCTGGTTCACAATCAGACCGTGATGCATTTTCATATATCTGTTATTGCAATCATGTAATCGCTTATCTGTTATTGCAAACAACTATAGAAAGGAATGTTCCCTAATACACTGATTGTGAAGAGCGCCGCGTTTGTGTTCAAGGCCAACCAGTGTTATTGAATGTGCGACCTGTTTGTCCTCTCATCTACTCTCAGATGGTTGATTGCAGGTTGTCTATCATGTTGTCCCCGGATTTGGCATCGATGATGTCTCGTGATTGGCTTGAAGCGGTCTTTCGTCACCAGCGAGTATTTTGCGATTATTATGCACGCAGACTTGCGATATTTCTAGTGGAAATCCGGTTGTAGTGCGGACCAGTGGCGGCGCCAGGCTTTTTGGTGGGCGGGCTTAGGGGGGCTGAGAAAAAAGATGCGGGGGCTTGACGAAACATTAGGAACTACACTCGAAATATTCATGGCCAAGATTTTTGGCACCATTTTTTCACCCTCTCCGAGCCCAATTTTGGCGCCGTCACTCAGTGCGGAGTGCTGACAGTTTAATACACTAGGAACTACTGTGTTGCAGTTTTCTCCCAATTAAATCGGAAAATAATAAAGCGGATGATTAGTTTCTAGTTTATATTGCAATTACTCGTACAGGGGCGGCGCCAGAATTGGACGTCAACACCAACCCAATTTTGGGCCTGTCATTTGAGCCCACCAGACCCCCTAGGCTTGATCATATTTCGTATGCTCCTGTCATGTCTCAGAATGGTTTTCTGTTCCTCCCACTGCCCTCTTCCCCTCAATGGAACTTTCCTGGTACCGCTGCTGTTAGCATTCTGCACCGGGGACGCTACGATGAAGTAGATAAGATGAACTAGAGGAGTATAACTCAAAGCCTATAACATCTACAGTATAATTGAATACATCATTAGAAAGCTCAAATCCTGTAGATTTTTGACTAACGTTTAGTTACAATCCTTTGGTTAGAGTTAATACGCAGCAACCATCAAGGGAAGCGAGTGTGCGCTTACTAGTACCAGATGCCCTCTCGTACAACCAACTGACAATTCAAGGACGATGCTGTGATGCCAAAGACACAACAGAAAGAGTCAACTCCCCAGAAAGCACTCATAACATTATGACGTTATTTTGCCATTGAGCGTTGTGTGCGATTCATAGAGAACAACTTAGTGCAGGAGTTCATAACTGGGGATGTTCGCACCCCTAGGGGGTTCCAGCCTGGATCCTAGGGGTGCAAGGATTTCAGTGAGACTGAAAAGAACACATGAATTTTAGCTATGTTTTATATTTGTCCAGGAAATACACTTAAGGGAAACATAAGTGAACTGTAAGTTGTATGAGTGAATATTAAATAAAAATGTTTTGTAATTCCTTCATTTGTATTTTTACCATTTAATGCATCTATCAAGAATTCAGAGGGTGCGACAACTGACTGCTGATTTGAAAAGGGCACCAACACTGAGAAAGGGGTTGAGAACCACTGACTCAGTGTATGTCTACGGTATGTCTGTATGTACGTGTTCAGTGCGCTACACTTGTTCAGCTGATTGTGCAGGCGGAGCTGAATGTGCTACATGAGCTTTGTTGTCAATGACCTAAGTGCCAGTGATGAGTGCGCAGTGAGGAGAGAGAGAGTCTTTAGCTACATGTCTACAGCATTGATTCCTTTTGTACATTATATTTTACATATATGAATGACTGCACAGAAGATGTCAATTATAATGACTTGCTGAGGTTTTGATTGCAGTTAACACGTTCTGCGCGCCAGGCCAGAGCTGATGCGAGGTCATATGGGGCCTCCTAAAGGCAACAATGGGAACATCCATTATATAAAAAGCACCATTATAAGAGGGCCGACTTTGATAAAATTCAGTTACCAGCATCCCCTCGGCCTCTATTAAGCTGGGCACTTTTATGCGCTACTTCATAGCAAATATTAATATCATGCTTGAGGCAGTGAGCCCCTCAACACTCGCCTCCCACAGACTGGAGGGTATGGAAGACGGTTGATGCGGTTGTGCACACGGCACCAAAATCAACCTCACCGCAAAAACTTCCAGCTACGTTTTATTCGCCAGCAACCGAACCTGGGCTAATAACACACGCACATTCACAAGCACAGGCATACACCTACATACAAACACACACACAGACACATACACACACACACATAAACATACACATACATACACATTGCTACCTATGAAACGCAGCACCAAAAGAAAGGTAACGTTCACACACAGCGAGTATTTATATGTTTGAAATTAGCAAGGGCGTGACGAACATACACACACACACAAACCTACAAACACACACACACATACACACACACACACACGGACGTACCGTTGTATATCCGACGAGTGCAAGTTGGAATTTAGCACAGATAAGTCAATTAACTCGCAGAATGTGTTGTTCTATATAGAGAGCAGGGATCGCTTCACTAAAAGGCGCGTATGTTACGAATATACGAAGGTTTAATAGCACGAAACGAAGCCATCAGCGAGATGTGAAAGTTCTACGCAAGCACGGTTATTCTACTAAAACTACACAATGACTAAAAATGATCAGTATCAATTACATTAATTGAGTGGCAGTGGCGGTGCCAGAATTTTCCGTTTGGGGGGCTGAAGGAGGACTGAAGGAAAAGATGCGGGGCTTGGCGAAACACGAGGAACTACACTAGAACTGCTTATGATTGTGAGAATTTATGGGGAGACACAGCGGGGGGGATTGGTACATTTTCGGAGAAGGGGGGCTTCAACCCCTCAAGACCATCGACGGAAACCGCTACAAACATGCTACACGCTACACATGTCATACCAGCAAAACACGAAGCAATCGGCAAAAGGCCGGGTACATTTTAGAAGCGAACGAATTGTTTGGCAACCACTGATGTACAAGATCGCATGCACCAAACAGACATTCACACGTAAGCAATGCGTTCCACGATGCGCTAAAGCAAACAAATGCTTACATACACACACACATACATACACATACACACGCATATTTGTTTATCCCAAACGCAACCATATTCACTCCCTATCGGGTCTTCTGTTGACGCTTGTAAGAAATGGCCCAGTGTTTGAATTAAAAGTTGCCGTGAATCAGTGACGGCGCCAGAATGTTTCCGTTGGGGGGCTGAGGGAGAGGGGCTGATGAGTGGGCTTGGCCAGACATGAGGAACTACATTAGAACTGCACTTGTAAATGGTCAGGGGGTTTAGAGGGGCTTGACACGTTTTTGAGTGGTTTCAGTCCCTCCGAACCCCCTTCTACAGTCGCCACTGCTGTGAATGAAAGCGGAACAGGTAAGAACATTTATGCTCAGTTAAGAGCAATAATCTTGCTCAAAATTACGACCAGAATATTTGCTTTTGGGGAGAGCAATAAACGCGAAAGTGACGTTTATGGCGGGACAAAAGTCCAATATCATGGTGTACACAAACACCACGCAATAAACACACAAGCACACATACACACACACACACACACATACACACATGCACACACGAACAACTCAATGAGTACAGAGTTCTATCTTTGATATCTTAGCGTCCATCATAATTATATCCGCTCAATATCATTTCAACAATATTCAACAGCATACGATATTTGTGACGCGTATATGACTGATTATAGTACTGTTTTGTGTCTGCTGATGTATGTATCGCATACACACACACACACACACACACATACACACAAACAGACAACGCAGTAATGCACAAGTGGTGATACAAGTGGCTTGCATGAGACGCGCCTATTAATATATACATTCCCGATCTTGCCATGTGGCTGGATTCGATGCAATCTCTTTTAGCGAATTGGGACCAGCAGCGGCATGTCTGTTTGCCTCGGCAGCACGAAGGCAAACGCCACTTACAACCAGCAATACACTGCCGGCTACACACAATCATTTGAGTGTGTGTGTGTGTGTCTTGTCGATACCCCTGGGAGAAAAGGATGGGAGAAAGCCAATGAAAAGCGATGACATTCCATCGCCGCTTTCACGGAGCACCACACACACACACACACACACACACACACACACACTCACACACACACTCTCTCTCTCACACACACACACAAACATACACATACGCAGGCAACTGACAGCGGCGGGCCGCTACAGCAGCACTTCCTGCTGCCAAACGGGACACAGCACTTCTGCAGTGTGCGGTTGCGGAGTGGCCGTCAGATGGCGGTGGTGCATGTGCCAGGGCCGCGGCGACGGCGTGCAGACACGCATCGTTGTCGCCGCGGCCGCGTAATGCTAGTCCCTGTCACTTGCGGCGACTGTGCCATCCACCTCGGCACTCGACGCTAGCTGGTTGAGCGATCCGGCTACGGTGGAGCGGCGTCGCATCGCGTGCGTTCCACCCCCCTGCTCTGCAAGCCGCCGCCGTGTCAGCCAGGAGAAGTAGGGCTGGTGCTGCAGGAAGGTGCGCGTGTCCTCCAGACACTGCGGCATATCGGTGCAGAGCGTCTCCGGCAGAAACGACGCCATGAACGCGCACACGAGCGCAATCAGGCCGAGGATCATGTAGGGCAGCACGACGTTGGTGTGCGACTGCAAGCGGCAAATGTGCACGCGCCGTGTGTTAGTATGAGCTGATGTATTTCAGCCAGGCGTCACAATAACCAGGGACAGTGGCGGCGCAAGGATTTCTCCGTTGGGGGCTAATGAAACATATGTGGGGTTTGGCGAAACATATGGAACTACACTTGAAATATTCATGGTTATGATTGCTGGGAAGGCTCAGGGGGTTTGGCACATTTTGGGAGAGGTTTCAAAACTTCTAAGCTCACCTTGGCGCTGCCACTGGATAGGACATACTAATCCATTGTAATCAGGTTTCACAGAGTATTTATCGGTATATACACACATGCTAACAGAAATACAACAGTGAACCTTTGGTGCAAATGAAACCAAAGGTTAGCGATGAGGGCAAACTCATCAATGAAATCCTCAAACTATCAATTCAGAAAATCACGGACAGAACCTAGGACAGAATATACTTGACAAAATGCAAAAGCGAAAACTAAAATGTTTGTTATGAAGACAGATGATGAATGTTTGAACCATTCTGGACATTTGATAATGATTGCGCAATAAAGAGTAATAAATTTGTACAAATATTTAAGAAAACTATTGCACAAATATATTAAATCGAAACATATATTAATGTATTAATGAAATACTGTGGCGTACACACTTATTCACACACACATGTTTCTTTTGTATTGATTGTCGTTGTATTATTTTAGTTTATGCGTTGCATGTTTATGTTGTGCGTGTGTTTGCGTTATATTCGTTGCGTGTTTGTTTCATTACATAAATTCATTTCATTGTATAAATTTACACACTTCGCAATATGATTGTATGTATGTTCGCACCGTGCACACCACCGGATGTGATATTTTCGTCACCTATTTGCGCCGTGTGTTTACGTCGCCGTCTGGCTATGTCATCGCCGTCTGGCTATGTCGTGTTTGTGTCGCGCTGTATATCCGCGCCGCCTGTGTGCTTGTGTCTGTCTGTCTGAGCCGCCTGTGTGCGCTGCCCATTCTCCACGCAAGCCGGCGGAAGTACTACTGTGTGTTCACACCACCCACGACGATCGTAGTCCCGCTATTTCCCGCGACAATTCACACGACTGTTTGCTCAGACGTCGCACGGCACCTTCCAGACGGTCACGTGACCGGTGTCCTACTTGGAGTGAAGGTATTCCGGCCGGTGCTACAGGTGTTGGACAAGTCAGTCGAGTATAAGGCGTGCTGACACACAGTGCTAGGGTTGTTCGCTCGCTTCATTGTGCTCCCGCTACTTACTCGTGCTCCCCGCGTATGCGTGTCAAGCCGCTGCGGGTACACTAGCATCTTCAGTCGAGTATAAGGCGTGCTGACACACAGTGCTAGGGTTGTTCGCTCGCTTCATTGTGCTCCCGCTACTTACTCGTGCTCCCCGCGTATGCGTGTCAAGCCGCTGCGAGTACACTAGCATCTTCAGTCGAGTATAAGGCGTGCTGACACACAGTGCTAGGGTTGTTCGCTCGCTTCATTGTGCTCCCGCTACTTACTCGTGCTCCCCGCGTATGCGTGTCAAGCCGCTGCGGGTACACTAGCATCTTCAGTCGAGAATAGGGCGTGCTGTCACACAGTGCTAGAGTGTTCGCTCGCTTCATTGTGCTCCCGCGACTTATTCGTGCTCCCCGTGTATTCGTGTTCAGCCGCTGCGGGTATCGTATCTTATTGTATTGTTTCGTTATTGTAATTATGTATTAATGTTATGTAAATGTGTGAATGTAATATATAGCTGATTTACTAATTGTTTTCTATGCATGTTTAACCGTACTTAACAAGTGTAGTTAACAAGTGGTGACCCCGACGTGATTGAATTGTATTATATGCGGACACCGTGTTTAACAAGTGGTGACCTCGCTAACAACTAACCACTAACAGTGGTTGTAGTAACAGCTACTTCACGCATTAACCAACTTTTACGGGTTTTACGGGTACACTAGCATCTTACATCATGAATCTCGATCTGCGATCTCGATCTTGGTCTTGATTTTTGCGTGTCCAGCCGCTATAGCTGAATTAGCCTGGAGATGGACAGTAAGTCTAAATCTTCAAAGAAGTGCTCAGCAACACGCGCAGCAACGCAGCAACATGCGCAACAACGTAGCAACATGCTCAGCAACACGCGCAACAACGTAGCAACATGCTCAGCAACACGCGCAGCAACGCAGCAACATGCTCAGCAACACGCGCAGCAACGCAGCAACATGCTCAGCAACACGCGCAGCAACGTAGCAACATGCTCAGCAACACGCGCAACAACGCAGCAACATGCTCAGCAACACGCGCAGCAACGCAGCAACATGCGCAACAACGTAGCAACATGCTCAGCAACACGCGCAACAACGTAGCAACATGCTCAGCAACACGCGCAGCAACGCAGCAACATGCTCAGCAACACGCGCAGCAACGCAGCAACATGCTCAGCAACACGCGCAGCAACGTAGCAACATGCTCAGCAACACGCGCAACAACGTAGCAACATGCTCAGCAACACGCGCAACAACGTAGCAACATGCTCAGCAACACGCGCAGCATCGCAACATCACTCGCAACAACTTCCCGGTGCGCCAACATCATCACAACAATTATCCGGTGACACAGCAACACCACAACACATTCATTCTCGATCAGGCCGACACATCAGGCCACCTGTTCGTTTCTCGCCCTGATCTGAGGAGGGGGCTCCTGTGGCGTACACACTTATTCACACACACATGTTTCTTTTGTATTGATTGTCGTTGTATTATTTTAGTTTATGCGTTGCATGTTTATGTTGTGCGTGTGTTTGCGTTATATTCGTTGCGTGTTTGTTTCATTACATAAATTCATTTCATTGTATAAATTTACACACTTCGCAATATGATTGTATGTATGTTCGCACCGTGCACACCACCGGATGTGATATTTTCGTCACCTATTTGCGCCGTGTGTTTACGTCGCCGTCTGGCTATGTCATCGCCGTCTGGCTATGTCGTGTTTGTGTCGCGCTGTATATCCGCGCCGCCTGTGTGCTTGTGTCTGTCTGTCTGAGCCGCCTGTGTGCGCTGCCCATTCTCCACGCAAGCCGGCGGAAGTACTACTGTGTGTTCACACCACCCACGACGATCGTAGTCCCGCTATTTCCCGCGACAATTCACACGACTGTTTGCTCAGACGTCGCACGGCACCTTCCAGACGGTCACGTGACCGGTGTCCTACTTGGAGTGAAGGTATTCCGGCCGGTGCTACAGGTGTTGGACAAGTCAGTCGAGTATAAGGCGTGCTGACACACAGTGCTAGGGTTGTTCGCTCGCTTCATTGTGCTCCCGCTACTTACTCGTGCTCCCCGCGTATGCGTGTCAAGCCGCTGCGGGTACACTAGCATCTTCAGTCGAGTATAAGGCGTGCTGACACACAGTGCTAGGGTTGTTCGCTCGCTTCATTGTGCTCCCGCTACTTACTCGTGCTCCCCGCGTATGCGTGTCAAGCCGCTGCGAGTACACTAGCATCTTCAGTCGAGTATAAGGCGTGCTGACACACAGTGCTAGGGTTGTTCGCTCGCTTCATTGTGCTCCCGCTACTTACTCGTGCTCCCCGCGTATGCGTGTCAAGCCGCTGCGGGTACACTAGCATCTTCAGTCGAGAATAGGGCGTGCTGTCACACAGTGCTAGAGTGTTCGCTCGCTTCATTGTGCTCCCGCGACTTATTCGTGCTCCCCGTGTATTCGTGTTCAGCCGCTGCGGGTATCGTATCTTATTGTATTGTTTCGTTATTGTAATTATGTATTAATGTTATGTAAATGTGTGAATGTAATATATAGCTGATTTACTAATTGTTTTCTATGCATGTTTAACCGTACTTAACAAGTGTAGTTAACAATACATTCAAGAAAACACTGAAATTAGATTAAAACACTAATAAAAATAATATATATAAATAATAATATAAATAATAGAAATAAAATATTGTGCAATAGAATAGTGAATGTGTCCAAATATTAAATGGAAATATTAATGCATTAAAAAATACATTCAGCCACGTAAAATTAGCTAGAAGATTTATTACAAACCTGAAAATCAACGATTATCCACAAAAAACATGATAACCGACAATGCCACTTCCTTTTCTTCTCGAAAATTCACTACCGTAGATCCGGGCCATTAAGCCTATGCCGCTTTTCAGGCCTGGAATACTGGGGTTTTAGCAGTACGGTCCAATAAGCAATCCCAAATTTTAACTTTTAGTATTTTTCAAATGATCTGTCTGTTCTACATATACAGTATGTTGAAAAATCCGTCATTTCCTATCATTTACGTGTAAATAAACACTTTTCATCAAACCATTACACATATTTGTGCTTTATTAACATTGATATAATTCATACCAAAATAAAGCTTGTTCTTTTGGATAAATAAAACTTTGACAGACTGATTTTTTTTACTCTTAAGTTGCCCTGACCATTAAGCCCACCATGAAAACTATGGAGTAATATTTTTGGATTAAAACATGGTCTGAACGGCCGGCATCTACGGGATTTCTGATTGGCGCTCCTGAGGGGCTGATGAGTTACCAGGTAAATGATGGCAGGTGAGCCGATGGCCACGGCGTAGGCGATGGTCGAGCCTAGTGCTTGTCCGGTACCTCGCAGTACAGTCGGGTAAATCTCGGCCGACTGCAGGAACACGACGAAAAACGACACCGTGATGGCGAATTTGGCAACAATGGCCAGAGTGGACACCATCCACTGCAGCTGGGGATCTGGCAACAAACACAGGTTAAAGGTTAGAGGCCTAAGTGACAGCTGCTACACGGGAAGAAGCCGAAGATTATGGATACACAGGTGTGTCCCGTGCAGCTCGCTGCCACCGCAGAACCGACCCTCTCCACGCTATGGCGCCACAAGGACGTAAGACGTATTAGAGAGGGTCATCTCCCCAGAATGCATGTCACAACTCATGACTGATATCTGGTACCATTTACTGCTGTATGTACAGGGGCTGTTCAAATATAGAATCAGCCCAAGAAATTCTGCTCCGCCGCGTTACGAACCACGAACCTCCCGCTTGTGAGGCAGGTGTGCTAACCACTACACCACGGAGTCCACACACACACACACACGAACATAACACAATTACACATAATCCCATGTGGTCTATGCAGTGGCGGCGCCAGGATGGGGAGGACGAAGGGGGACTAAGGAAAACTACATGGGGACTTGGCGAAACATGAAGAATTACACTCGAAATGTTCATGGTAGGGATTTTTTGGACGGGAATTAATGGAAGTTTGGCACATTTTTGGGGATAATTCATCCCCTCCAAGCCCCCCTTTGATGCCTCCACTAGGTCTATGGCCAGATTAATCTACCGTAAAACCTCTAATTGAACGACACCTCTAATAGAACGTGACTAAGGGGAAGATTTGGAAAATAGAACGGAATGCGGTTCAAATAGAGGTTTTACGGTAGATATGTTTGTCGGAAGTAGGTCGGTATTCGGGCACTCACAGTAGAGGAGTGGCATGATAGCCAGGCAGGCGGCCCCGGTGACCACAAAGAAGCCCACCTCCATCCACCTCCGGCCCAGATGTTCGCTGCCCAGCCAGCCTACCACGTTGGCCGGGGCCTCGACGGCCGATAGCAGAAAGAAGTTGAGGAACTCGTTGCCGGCCATGTTCGATACGTTCATCTGCAGGCCGTAGTAGATGACAATGTTGCCCACGCTGACAAAACACACAAACACACACAAACATGAATATACAGTGTATATGCAAAGACCAGTCAAAATTGCCGAACATGGAAATTTTTCCAAGTGTATTCGCGACCCCCAAATATTCATTAATGACGTTTATTTTGATGTCACTGAAATTTAAATCGTTTAAAGCATTGGAAAAATTATACCAATTAGATATTCGATCATTTTGTAAAAGCGAGCAATCCAAATATAGACTCACACACTATCTAACATGCAAGGGCGTGTAATACGGCGATTCAATCGGGAGTTTATAAAAAGTGTAGGCGTTTCTGTTCCGGTGATGACAAAAACACCACGGAGCAGCGTGAGCCGACGCTACTAATTATTATTATGATTAATTACGAGCAAGTCCAGTAGCATGGGAAGAGCGCAAGTAAACTATTACCACCCTGTGGTGGCCCCATGTACAAGAAGCGCCAAAAAGGTTGTAGAGAGAAAGCGACAAACGTAGAGAGATATAAAAGTAAACAATTTCAGAGAGAAATGAGTTCGAGATAAAAATAAATGAAAAATAAAATACAATCCATCCGATAACACTTCATAATGTCACACTCCTGAATAAACAACAACAATTAACAACAAATAAATATGTGATTTATTAAACGACAACCAACAATAAATATGAATAAATAGGAATAAATATAAATAAATGAGAAAATAAATAAAAATAAGCACCAATCAACATAAAAATTAAACTATGATTTAATAAGAACAACAACCAACAATATATATGGTTAAATGAATGTAAATGTATGGTTTAATAAATTTATGATTGCTTTAGTAAATGCTTTAGTTGCTTAAGTAAATGCTTCAGTTGCTTTAGTAAATGTATGCTTTAATAAATAACAGCTACCAACAATAACTTCGACTGAATAGATAACAAATAAACAAGATTGTGATTAATTAAACAACAAACAATACCTCCTATTATACTCCATAATATCAATCGAACAAATAACAATAAATATTAACAAATATATAATAATTTATAAAAAAATTATATATATATATATATATATATATATATATATATATATATATATATATATATATATATATATATATATATATATATATATATATAAATACAAAATAAATTCCAATAAACATGAATTAAATGAAAATAAATAACAGTCAATCCCGCTCATTGAATATTTCATTTCATTGACTTTGCAACTCACCAACCATGCCTGCGCGGGAGAGGCCAAGCTGCCTTCGGTACAGAGATAGTGTACCAAACAACAAGTGTGAAACACGAAACAACAGACAAGGAGAGGAATGTGATAACTCAGTGCTGTGCAATAATATTGCAGTACAGGAAAAACCGGCTTCAACCAGCACATATTGACAGGGAAACCGGGATACACCCCGAAGATCCGACAAATATGGACAAATTAACAGTGCACGCAGGTTAAATTTCACCCAAACACTGCAATAACTATTGCGATTTCGTTCCCGCCTTAGTTTCAGCTTCGATAATACACATTATTACAGAAGAACGGAATAAACACTGCACAGGTGATAAAACAATGCACAAATAAAACATATAGCTTAACATAACAGGAGTTTGTCAGCACCATGCCATCAATAACCATTCATAGGCATATACACATGTACGCACAGAATATAACAAAAAATGACAACAAATGAATACAACGATTGCACCGCCATCTAACGGCGAAAAAAGTGAAAGTATATTGGACGATATTCTATCGCCCTCTTTTGTCGGGCATCAAGCGAACACATCAACCATAGCAATGCATCCTCCACAGAAATATAGGTGGCCTTCGGTATTACAATAGTCATTCAACAATGCATTTCATACAGTGCCAAGCTTCAGAACGGTGTATTCACAGATGACAAAGTCTAAAGTGCACTAATGGCTCCAGGGAAGAGGACTTGCAGAGGCTGAGACCCCCAAAATGTGTCAAGCCCCCCTCTCTTAGCCCCCCCAAAATATCCTGACCATGCACATTTCGAGTTCTTGCTTCTCGAAGTCCCCGCATCTTTTCCTTAGCCCCCTCCCCCCAAGCCCCTTAACGGAAAAATCCTTGCGCCGCCACTGTCAAAATGCAAATAATATAAGATGAGACCTGTCATATGATTTAACATAGTATATATAACCTCAGTCAAACAAATTTGTGAAAATTTGAAATTGGAATTTTATGCACATGCATGCATTAACAAGATGAACATTGAACAGATACAGGAAGATGCAGGTGGAGAGGAACAAATGCGAATTCGAATGGAGGCAAGGAATCAAAGAGGCGAATGTCAGCAAAGAAGAAGGATAAAGCTGACCAGGACAAATAAGAACGTAGACAAGACGAACAAAGCTGTCTTCATCATTTGTATATATTAATGGAAAAAATAAATACAAACTGATTTAAAGCGAATAAGGACGGATGTGAGCAGAATAATTTCACTCTGTTTTTTTCAGCTATTTGCGCTTATATTTGTACGTCTTGTGCAATATTTAATATATTTAGTTGTTGTTGTTTCCGCATTGCAGTCTAAAGGCACACCTAGCTCCATATAATGATGTGATTCTAGAATTATGTGCGTATGTATGTATGTATGTATGTGTGTGTGTGTCTGTTATTTGAAAATGTCGTTGGCAATTTCGCGCTGTGTTTTGATTGATGTAATCTGATAAAATCTGGGGCTTCAGCACGACAGCCAGGAGCTTGTTCGGTTTCGCATGTGTTTACACTGCTAAGGTTTTGTTTTTCGATACAGCCACGCCATCCGTGGCTGCCGGCACCCAATAAATCCGCTCCAAATCTCACAAGCACAAACACACACACACACACACACACACACACACACACACACACACGCACGAATGACAGGCATTAGTGTGAAAATAACACACAAGACAAAAATACTCATGACGCCGACCTATGCAATGTAGTTGACCAGCGCGTGATAAACATATTTAAAGCAATAAAAAAACTGTATTCACTAAAGGAAATATATAAAAATTAAATGGACCAGAATGAAATTATAGTATTCGATAATATAATCTTGAGTCTTGTACAATTAACAATGAATTATTATCATAATGATGATTTTACATGCTCACACTTATCACCATAACTGGGATGGGCCTGTGATGTTTGAAATGGAATGTAATGCCACTTTTGCTATCAAAGTATATGCTTGAGATGTCGTCACAATAACTTCACACTGTGTCAGCATTCACAGCCGAGGATTAAATAGCAGACTGGTTCAGCAGATGAGAGCTCAGTCTTGACGAAAAATGTTTGAGATTGGCGGTTGTTTTGACGAAATTTGGTAGTCGGTTGAAAAGTCGCGCGGCCGAAAACTGGAATGATCTGGCCGACGGTGATAATTCTGAAGTCGCTCTCAACTATACAAGATAACCTGATTGACGCGTGTCGTGACAGTGGTTGTTGTATTGAAGTAGCGACGAAAGTGTGGGGCCAGGAGAATCGAAACGTAGAAGCTTTTAGGCGATGCAACTGATTTCGTGCTCAACCATCAGCCCGTAGTGAAGCCAGCCTAATTTGTTGAGTAAATTTGACGTGGGTGTCCTAGGTGCTGATTTGAAGATGAAACGGCAGCTACGGTTTAGTATAGTTTGAAGGGGGGCGGTTGATTTTTTTGAAGATAATAAAACAAGGAAAAACAATAATTGAGATGAGGAAATATTAATGTGCCAATAATTAAGCACAAACTACCAGTAAAGTGGCGGATTTGATGTCAATAGAATTTCGGATTGTATAGAGCCTTCGATGAATGAAGTAGCATTTTCTAACTGTTTGTGAGATTTGGCGTGAGAAGGAAGAATCGGTATCAAAAATAATTCCAAGGTTCCTCACATGTGCTGAGAAATTTAAATCGGAGATATCCACCTGCAGATTAGATTTAAGAAGGATAAATTTAGTTTTTAAGGAGTTCACTAATAGCGATCTATTATTCCCCATCGTCGAGATCGCTGAAAGGAGAGAAGGGACAATGTGTTGATGAGAATACGGATGGCAGGTTGTTATGTCATCAGCGAATATGTTGAAGAAAATCAGGAATTTGCGTAAAATGAACCTTGAGGGACACCGCAAGGAAGAGGGACAATCGAGGAAAATTCTGAGCCGCAATTAACCGAGAAAGAGCAAATCGGAAAGAAGCGAAGATAAAAGAGAGTGAGCAGAGTCCGAGACACTATTATTGGTGATATCCATTAATAAAATTTTGTGGTTAACCATGTCAAATGCTGATGATATATCTAGAAGTATAAGGATGGTAGGAATATTACAGGCACATTACTGAAGAACATCGTTATGTAGAGCAAGGCAGTCTCAGTGGAACGATTCGGAATAAATCCGGACTGGGAGGAGTCAAGAATGTTATTACTCGTGATAAAGGACGACATCTGCTGGAAAATCGTGGTTTCAAATACTTTGGAGGTAAAAGGTAGTAGGGATATGGGGCGATCATTTTTTGTCTGCGGCGGGTCTAAGGATGGTTTTCTGAAGATAGGCTTTATTGTAGCATGCTTGGAAGCCAGAAAAGATCCATGAAGAAACGTCGAATTGATAAAGTGTGTGAAAAAAGGAGCAAACTGGAAAATCCTTTCAGAGATTCGGGAGAAAGAGATAGGGTTTCTGGGACAGGATGAGGTCTTCGTTTTACAGATGATTTGCAATGTGTCAGTAAGGGATATCTGTTCAAAATGATCAAATGACGCATATGATGCAGAAGTGACAGGCAGCGGTGGAACAGAGGAAGGAAACCGGGAAATAATGTTATCAGTTTTTGAAATATAGTGAGTCGCAAAGTCACCGGCGAATACAGGGCATTGTCGAGTAGTGTTTTTCTTTCCAATTAGTTTTTCTAGGGTCAGCAATTTTCTACTGAACTCTTCCCCTGATTTAAAAATTCTCAAAAAAGCCTCCTTAGGTGCGTTTAGTTCAGAGAGGAAGTTTTTTCGTGCCACTGTAATATCATCCCACAACTGTTGAGCACGTGTAGTCTTCCATTGGCGTTCCAGTCGTCTAACTTTAGACCTCTATCGCTTCAGCTCGCTTGTGAGCCATGGAGTGCACGTGCCACGGTGGTAGAACGACGTTGTCTTTAAAGGACATAGTATATTTTTAGTGCATCAACTTGTGTAATGAAAAAGTTTTCAAGATCGGATTGGGGCATAAAATATCCTACCTGTTATCAAGGAAAATATATTAAGGATGATATTAAGGAAAATATCAGGTGGTACAAAGTGATGGACAGCTAAACCAAATGAGTTTTTCTCAAATGCCGAGAAGCCATGTTGTGTTATGCACATTTTCGTTTTGGGGAAGGCTTCGCAAAATGAAAAGTTGATGGAAATCAAGATTAGAGAATGATCCGTGAATTTCAAATCAGGTGGGAGAGTTAACACTTGCGCACTAGATTCGTCTGAGGACCACAGAGCAGACGAACAAAGTACAAGGTCAAGCATGTGTCCCGAGCGGTGGGTTGGACAATTTGGTAGGAGAGAAAGGAAGTCAATGAGGCAGAGGAAGGATATCGTAGAAGGCTTGAGAAGCGGGACGTCCGGCCAAAATTAAAATCACCAAGGAGTAAGTAGAAATCACCAAACCTGGCGTTTAGTGTATCGACAAGGGTACTGAACTCATTAAAGAACTCCTTTGTTGTTCCAGGGTGTAAATGTCTGCATATAACGTTGATTGCCAATATTCGCCTTGAGGGATTGTTGAAAACGCAAGATACATATTCAAAAGACAGAGGGGAAAAGGAGAGAGAAAAATTTGACGAACTAATATGTGAGATCAATAAATGATACCAACACCACCGCCATTGTTATTCTTCCTGGCTGAGTGAATGAGAGATAATCTGGGGTGGTTGGCGTTTGAAAAAGCGGCGCAATCTGTCTAAAAAATCCACGTCTCAGTAATGCAGAATACATCCAGAGAATGGTCAGAGAGAATTTCGATACATAATTCGACTTACTGCGACTTACTAGATCTTAAATTTAAGAAGCCTATGTTGGGGTAGCAAACACTTGAGTAATAAGTGGGGGTTGTGAGACGGATGAGAGAAGGAGGTGAGGAGTTTCCGCTACCGATAAACGACATTAGTTTTTCGAGTTTCTTATGCGATGCTCCAATTCCTCCCTGGCTCTCATGAAGGGGCATGTATTGCAGAAAGCGGAGAGATCCGAAACTGAATTCGCCTTAATGCATCGGCTGCAACGACGAGTCGACTTATCGGGATATTCGGAGGAAAGGTTGGATCCAGCACAAAATCCAGAGGTGATGGAATTCAGGCTAACCCTGCACTCTGACTCTGAATGACCAAGCTTCAGGCATCTAGAGCAACAGCTCACCAAGAATCTTGAGTAAAGGAGGGAGACGCACAAGGTCGACATGGACTTTGTCGCCTAGCCGGGAAAGTTTAAGTCGACACTCGGGAGAGGTACACAAAACAGCACATCTAGATTTGGATTTCGAGTGAGTGATGAACATGAAGTGAAATTCTCCAGTTTTCACGAACGAAGTGACAGTCGGGGTATTACGGCTAATGGAATCCATAAGCTCCTCAGCCGTCATTGCTTCAGTGACATTGGTGAGATTGATTTTGGGCAGATCAGAAGTGGGCAGCGTGATTGAGACCTCTGGAAAGGCGTGAGAAGGTTGAGTTTGTGCCTTGTACAGGCTGTCTTGCGTGTCGCATTTGATCACGACAGACTTGTTCGTAATTACCTGTTATACTGGGACCGTGCTGAGAACCTTATGTATTTCGGCTGAGCGTGACGATGTTTTCAGGACACAAGCAAAAACCTTACACCAGCTAGCGACAGCACCAGACGAGCTAGCGACCGGCGGAACAGCAGCACACGCGATAGTAGCCAAAGTCTCTACATCAGATGGGGCGACACCAGACGAGGCGGTAGTCGACGGGACAGAAGCAGATGAGAAAACAGCCGACGAGACAACAGCTGACGGGACAACAGCCGACGAGACAGCAGCCGGTGTTAAAGAAGACAACGAGTCAGCAGCCCTCGGTACAGCAGTAAAGAGACCAGCAGCGGATGGTACAGTCGCCGACAAGACAGCAGCCAATGGAACAGCATCCGACGAGACAGCAGCCGATGGTACAGTAGCCGACGAGACAGCAGTTGACAAAACAACAGCTGACAGGGCAGCGCCAGGGTCGTCTGACAAGGGAGCATCGAAGTGTCTATTCGAGAGAGAGACTTGACGATATCAGATCTCAAACTGCCAATCGCATCGGCAATTTTTTTTATAGATTTTGTCCATAAGGACCCGCGACAGACTGGCTTCAGATGAGACATCACCATTATCGGGGTGTGCTGGCAGTGTGTGATAAGGTGTTACAGTGTTCTTCGCTCTGGCCGAGAAAGTCTCATCACAGGTGACGCAATGCCACCTGATTGACGAATTTGCGATCAGTCGCAGCAACGACGGTGTTACATCGACGCACTTTCGGTGTAGGAAGTGCCCGCATAGGCCACACATTCAATCCTCAGCAGTGGTGTCCCAAACACGACAACTACCATTCGTGGGCGCAGCCATGGTTGTCCTGGGAAAAGCTTCACACTGTAGACAAGGTGCGAAGTCACGCGCATACAAACGGATGCAGGCGTCTAATCCCACACCGGTACCGACCGACCGGAGTCACGCGAGAACGTAAACACTTCTACACACGCGCATACAAAACGATCGGACGCAGACGTACGCGACGGGAGACACAATGAGGGCGGCTTACAATACGAGACAGACCAGACACCAGACATAGGGTTGAAGCTATAGGTGTCTGGAATCAAGAACATGAGATTTATAAAATTTGATTTAACGAATTTCTTTCAGTCCTAACCTAACCTAACTAAACCTAAACTAACCTAACCATCTAAACCTAGCCTAATCTAAAATATATGAAAAATATAGAAACGTTTTTGTGCGTTTTTGATCAATTAGCGTTTTCAATGTTATTGAATCCTTACACACTTAGCCTAGACCTCAGACATAGCATCAGACACAGGATGGTCAGGCGCGCCTCACAAGCACGACGGGCATAAACGGCAAACAGAAAGGGTAACCAGGAGCGAACGAAAAACAACCTCACACGGCATAGGTTAGTCGAAGACGGACATATATTCACATATATTCTCACACATTCTCAATAATTTATCATATCATCATTTTCATTCCTCGTATAATATTTTGAAATATTGTTATTTATATACCTTAGTTTATATTATAATCAGGACGTATAAATCTGTTATTTGTTTTGCTAGCTGCCTCAATATTTTTGGTTTATTACCATTCTTATTAACTTTTGTGTTGTGTTGGTTAATTTAATTGTAAATTTGCTGTTTAATTTCTTATGCGTGATTTATTTAATGTGTTTCAATGCCAGTGTCAACCAGTGATAACCAAAGCAAAAATTCTAGAACATTCTAGGGCATAGGTGTAAAAGTTCGCGAATATAATAATCTTCTAACAACCGCAATGAACTTAAATGAAAAGTTAAATGGAATTTCAATCCAGCTCAATGAAATAATAAGATATAATCATATTGTATAGCAAGTGATTTTAACACCCCCAAATTGATTTTTCTGGATCCGCCCATCACGCCCGCTTCTAGAACCATTCCCTCATATTAGGATTTTTGACAAATATATTCTGACCTCACCATTAGGGGATCGATAATTTAGAATTGTGTTTTGAATTAGCATAAAATACATTAGCATTAATGACAACCAGAAATTTAATTATTTTTAATTAATACATACAATTGGCAAGTGTTTTTGTAACTATTTAATTAAAACATATTTACTTATACAAAAACCAAATAAATCAACACTTTATAACAAAAAATAATAATAACATTGAATTCGAAAATAAATATGTGCACATTTTCAAAATTAAATATTAAACTACTTGATGATGTACTCACAAGCAGAACGTAAGAAACACAGTGCGCACAGCGCTCAGCCGGTTGGAGAACAGACTGAAGATGCCGTACTTTTTCTCGTTGTCAATCTTGGAGGCCAGCTGGTCGAGCATCTGGTCCAAATTCTTCGGCACTTCCTTGCCGTTGACCTGAGCGATTTCTTCGAGGATCGTTTTGGCCTCGTCTTTGCGCTGTACGCTCATCAACCACCGTGGTGACTCCGGTATTAACCTACGTCACAGATTGCCGACAATACGCGCCTAGTCTCAGTAATTGCATTCTATTGTAAAAAAGTAAATATATATATTTTTCATACAGTATATATCAAGTCTAGGTGTGGTCCTATATACAGATGTAAATAAATACATGCATATATAATATATATGTATATATAATGATGATAATTGGTGTTTAAGGGGCGCATCGGTGTGTGAGACCATATAACGCACACATATATATTTATAAATCATACATCTGAAAGGATGAAGGGACAGGAGCGCACCCCCATGTTCTGCTCCTAGATCCGCCTATGTATCAAAGTTTTTGCGACACTGGAGCAAAATCTTGAGAAGAACTAGAAAATATTAGAAAGAGTGCGTGGTAAAACACACTACTTCGCACAGGACGACAAATGTATGCCGAATTACTGATGCCGCTTTTTACGAGTGCAAATTCAGCCACACACATTACATTACATTA
Source organism: Sacculina carcini (assembly GCA_916048095.2). NCBI lineage: Eukaryota > Metazoa > Arthropoda > Thecostraca > Sacculinidae > Sacculina > Sacculina carcini. The sequence continues at coordinate 1,607,627 of OU696590.1, forward strand.
CATTAGGTAGATATTTATATCTACACACACACACACACACACACGCGCACACACACACACACACACACACACACACACACACACACACACACACATACACACACACACACAGGCCAAGTTTAACAACAGATACTCAAGGACACTTACAACTACGTAGTGCACTACGCGAGACACACACACATACACACACCTACACACATACACACACCTACACACATGTATATACCATACGTCACTTGGTATTGAAAGCGTTTAGTGGTTGATCATCTAAATTGAGATTCATCGTGCAATGTTCTAGTCGCAAGCTAAACTTTACAAAGACAGTATACAGTATACAGTATACAGACAATATCACAAAGACAATATACAATATACAGACAATATCACAAAGACAGTATACAGTGTACAGTATACAGACAATATCACAAAGACAGTATACAGTATACAGTATACAGACAATTTCATGAAGACAGTGTACAGTTTACAGTATACAGACAATATCACAAAGACAGTATACAGTATACAGTATACAGACAATATCACAAATACCTGATTGTGTTCAACAGAAAAGTTCCATCTTTCGTTGTGGCCATTCCAGCCGATGGATTTCCCCGCATATTGTGAGATGTTAAAAAGGCAGATCCGTTGCAAGTTCTTATGGGCACCCTCCCCCGAAAACAATAATTGGGCCCCCATTATATATACAGCACCATTATAATAGAGGTACGACTTTGAGAAAATGCAGTTACGAGCAGCCCCTAGGTCTTCTGGGGTTTACGGTACTTTTATGCGCTACTTTATGATACATTTCAATATCATGCGTGATACAATGAGGCTTCTCAACTCTGGGTCCCCCGGCCGGAGGTCTTGGGGGGCGGTTGCTACGGCTCTGATAAAAGCCGCACTTCTTTGAGAGTTTTTAGGCCTCTCAACTACTTTCTGGATCCGCCACAAAGCGGCAGGTTAACAGTCCCGTGAGCATCGGTTCTTGGTGACCTATCTTGCTGATGGTTGCCCCAGTGGCGCAGCTAAGCCAATCTGCCACCCGGAGAGGTACATTTTTTGCCGCCCCACCTTACATGTTTGTGGGTCACTTAGCCGCAAGAGCATTTCAAAACGACTGTAAATGGAATTAGCAAGTCCATATGTCGATATAGCTGAAAAGATTAACCCCATTATAATAGTGCATGCTTCCTGTCAACTAACCGGACATCAATATTTTCAATTGATCTTACCTTCATTCAGTTATTTGAGATTGAATCAGTAAACATGAAATAGTATATTCAGAAATGTGACTCAGATATAACAATAATTCAACGTATTGAGCAGCTTTTCGTGCGGCCCGGGGCCGAGCCTCCACGCTACGTCTCTGGGATGGCCGAAAAGGGAGCCATGCTGCTACGTCCCTGGTGCGTTTGGTCTAGCTTCAGTCTCGACTATCTTTCTCTTTCTACGTTAAGTAAGGTAAGGTTGGGTTAGGTTAGCTTAGGTTAGGTAGCTTTGGGTTAGGTTAGTTTAGGTTAGGTAGCTTTGGGTTAGGTAGCTTTGGGTTAGGTTAGTTAGAGGAGCTTAGTTAGTTTAGTTAACATCCTGGTTCCCAGCCGACGCACGGACTCACCTCCACACGAAGAAGAAGCCAACAGCCGGCAGAACAGTGATGAGACCGAGCACCTGCCAGTCGGCCGTCAGCCAGGCCACCAGAGGTAGCAGGCAGATACTCACCGTCCACACGACAAAGCTGACAGCGTTCACGTGACCTCGCAACGAAGGGCCCACCAGTTCCACAGCTAAACAAAACACAAGCCAAATAAATTTATTTCTCATTTTCAACTGACCATACATATGAATATACCAACACATATGAATATACCGTAACACCTCAATTTGAACGACATGCCGTTCTAGTTTTCAAGCCTTTTCCCGTAGTGCTGTTTAATTGAAGGGTTTAATTAGTGGTTTCTATTTGCAATTGTTCCCCCAAGGTGCCGTTCAAATAGAGGTTTTGCAGTGAATATAATATACTAAACATGACGGTAAGGCATAAGCCACAACGACTTGCTTGCCAGTCGCTTAATCAAATAAATATAATAACACATTAAGTTGGATAAAAACATTTATACAAACAACAACGCAATAAACAAGCAAAACGTGCAGCAAATATCTACATATATTCAATATAACATCAATTTTAAACTAGAGCATCTTCTTGCAAATGCTTCTAACAGCAGCTTGGTGTTTACGAATTAAAATATTCAAGTTTACAGATATACAAAAAGCCATATCATATATTGTATCTAAAAACGGCTCGGCTCAGTTTGAGTTCATTATTCCATTCCGTTTGAGATTGTTTCCACATACGACCGCAGAAATAGCAGTGTTTTGAAGTAAGAGGTGCATGAACCTCACAAGAACGTGCGAAACCACCTTCGATATAGTCAGATTGCAAACATAGCAATTCGTATAGCAAATCAAACACAGCCACACACACACACACACACACACGCACACACACACACACACACACACACACACATACACAAGTGAGTACGGAAGTACATGAGTGAAGGAGTGATTAGAAAGAAGTTAAGGAGTTGAAAGGTTTAAGAGTTGGGAAAATAATTGTTTATAATCAAATACTTTCTTGCCTCCTCACTTTACGCTCCATTTGTTTATGAAATCGGACTGTTTGTGTACTGTTGGAGCCAGTGGCGGTGCCAGGAGGAGGACTTGGACGGGCTGAAGTCCACGAAATATGCCAAGCTCCCCTGAGCCCCCAACAATTACGACCAGGAACATTTCGACTGTAGTTCCTCGTGCTTCGCCAATATCTCTCCTTTACCCTCCTCAACCCACCACCGGAATAATGCTGGCACCGCCTCTGGTCGGAACACTCGCGTCTTACGGGCATTTCATTCACTAACAATTCCAACGATTCAAGTTTAATTCACGCACACATAAGCCCGGACAAACATGCATAAATATATATACACACATACACACACACATTGTATGAAAGGAAATGTGTGCGTGTGACTGTGTGTGCGTGAAAGTGTGGAATAACGGAATTAAGCGGCAGATAGGGAATACGGCAATAAAATGAAATTTGAACAGAACAATTTGAACAAATTCAAGGCCAAAGTAAATGAAATGCTACTGAAAGAGCGGAATTGACTGTTGAGTCTTATTAATTGTATATTTATTCATATTTATTGTTATTTATTCATGCTTATTGTTATTTATTTTCTATTTATTTATATTTATTCCTATTTTACTCTCTATTTATTACTATTTATTATTGGTTGTTGTTATTTATTAAATTATACTTTTACTCAGTGTTGGCTGTTGTTGTTTATTGAATCATATTTATTGTTGTTGCTGTTTATTGAGTCATATTTATTGTTGTTGTTGTTTATTGAATCATATTTATTGTTGTTGCTGTTTATTGAATCATATTTATTGTTGTTGCTGTTTATTGAATCATATTTATTGTTGTTGTTGTTTATTGAATCATATTTATTGTTGTTGCTGTTTATTGAATCATATTTATTGTTGTTGTTGTTTATTGAATCATATTTATTGTTGTTATTGTTTATTGAATCATATTTATTTGTGTTGTTGTTACTTATTGAATCATATTTATATTTATTGTTGGATGTTTCTTATTTGAATCATATGTATTGTTCTTGATTGTTATTTATTACTTATTTATTAATATTTATTCTTATTTATTGATGCCTGTTTTTTAATGAATCACATATTTATTGTTGATTGTTATTATTTATTGAGGAACGTGGGCGGAGTGACATTATGGATTGCTATCGGATGATGGTTTATTATTTATTGTTATTTATTTATTATTTTCTTTCCAACTCTCTTTCTAGACTTTTTTCTCTTCGAACTCTCTTTCTCTCTGAATCTTTTGGGCGCTTCCGGTACATGGGGCCACCTTAGGGTGGTAATAGTGCTTGCACTCTTCCCATGCTACTGAATTTGCCTGTAATTAATAATAATAATAATAATAGTCTTATTAAATCAGTTACGCTTCATACAGTTGTACGCTAAGCATTCAATATCACACAAAGTTGTTCGCCAAAAAATTCGATACAAATTAATTGAGGAGAAATCAACAATACGAAAAAACTGTGAAACTTACGAAACTTTGATAAAGTAGAACCACAAAATATTTGCATACATCCTCACAATAATGATTAAACCGATAAAATAAGACACAGATAAATTCACACATATCACATAATGCGGTTTTATTAAACCGAACTGAATTATTTAATTTGCATTGTTATCAGTTCTTCTGGATCTTAATGGTTAAATATTAAATGTTGAAGACATCAAGTGACAGCTGCTACACGGGAAGAAGTCGAAGCTTATGAACACACATAGGTGTGTCCCTTGTAGCTCGCTGCCACCGCAGAACCAGCCCTCTCCACACTATGGCGCCACAAGGACTTAAGACGTATTAGGCTGTGTTTCATTATCACTAACGTAAGTGCTGAAGGAAGTTGATGGAAGTGAACGGATAATGAAACACTTTGTGAAGTGATACATCAATGATGCTTGTTTGACTATTTTGAACAGCTGAGTGCGAATAAACCCTAAGATTTTCTGGTCCAAAAAATTTGTTTTGCTTCATTTTCATCATTTGCATTTGCTTTTTGTTGATTTGCTGAATATTACTTCATGGATTCATTAATTCCATATGGAGCTGCGCTAATCTCAGCATTGTCGGATTTACACAAATACCACACAAATACTTTAAGCCGTCCGCTATGGCGAAAAAATGCTCACAGAAAATCTATTCTATTCCTCAACAAATATATTCTATTCCTCTATTCAATTCCAAAACAAACAGCACACGGGAAATGGAATGTCGCTAAAGCGCAATGATTGCCTAATGCCTTCTGCTTCAAGCTTTCCGAGTAAAGCGCAGTGAAGTGAAGCGCAGTGACTCCACTCCGCCTTCAGCATTGATAATGAAACACGCCCTTAGAGAGGGCCACCTCCCCAGGATGCATGACACAACACATGACTGGTATCACTTACTGCTAGGTGGACAGGGACTGTTGGACTATAGAATTCACCCAATGAAATTCTCCTCTGCCGGGGTTCGAACCACGGACCTCTTAAAGTCAATTCTATAATCTTTGCAGATTGATTCTACACAAGAACATTGCTACCTGTTGAATAACGTTGTTTTAATTGGTATATTTTAATATTTTACTATGTCTTATCAAGTGATATAGCAGGGAGCTGGAAAACATCATGTTGAGAAATATCGTCACATTGTATTCTATTTTTCAAAGTGGTATAAATGCGACCCACGTGCCGTTTCTATTTCATAAAAATGCATCTCTTCATTTGAAGAGAGAATCTCCAGCACAGCTGGAGACTCTTGAGCCAAGAGTCTTGGCATAGACCTCAAGCATACCTCGTTTTTCGTTCCCTCCGTATGTGTATGTGTGTGTGCATGTATGTTTGCGCGCGTGTGTGTGTCAATTGATGTCTGTCAGTCAAACAGCCAAGCCGCCTGGTTCAAGAATTAACTTTCATCTCTCGAAATTGCTGTCTCCTTCACTACTCTGGCGTATCTAGTCTATGTATGAGTGTACTCACGCGTGTGTGTATGTGAGTGTGTGTGTGGGATAGATGCCCCAACAGTTTTTTGCTGTTTGAAGCAAAGCGCTGTCACAGCGCACAACAAATATATAATTTGACATAATTTTACACGGACCAAAGCGAAAAACCAATGTTATCAAGAGCCAGTTTGTCTCCAGTTCAGATCATAAACGAAAGATGAAACAAATAAAGAAACTATAAAACGGAAAAACATGGGCGTATAGATCCTGGAATTATGGGGTTTATATATTTCCCGACAAATTGGCTGGGGGAAAATGAATATGCAATTACACTCCCCGATAAATCTGCTGAGTTTAGTTCATTGGGCATATTGTCATTAAAATCAGCATGATAAAAAAGTAACAATGCACGATAAGTGAGTGTATGCAATTATATGCAAAATAATTTTCATTGAGGTATGTGTGTTGTAATTGAATAGGCCGAATATAGGTAAGGGCCGCATGCAATTGACCAACTGAGTCAACTTTGAACAATAATGCATGATGGCTGTCATCGCCCCGAGCCTCGACACAAATCTACACCCTTGCCCACAGAAACAAACATCGCACTTGTATGTACATATATTGGACTAGTTATAAAACTATGGAAAGATGGAATATAAATGCGAGATCACATGATCACACCTGTTCTGATAAAATGGCACTGGTTACCGATGAAAGTTCGAATAGAGTTTAAACAATGCGTGCTTGTGGATCAAGCTTTAAAAACCCGCTTTATAAAACCAGACTGACAAAACTAATTACAACTCAAAAACATTTTATCAGGATCATCGCAAATATAACCATTCGACAATCCACGAAGTCTTACTTCAAATTATATAGCATTCATTACTTTGATAATATGGTAAAACTAAACACGACAGTGTTTATGTTCCAGGTGCATAATAAACTATTGCCTAATAACCTACAACTAACATTCAGCACAAATAAAATACATCTGGAAAAATTTGATCAAACTTTCCCGAGAACCAGAAACAGGCAATTTACCTTAAGTGTGGCGGCAGTAAAAATTTGGAATAATATTCAAAAGGACATAAAAACCTGCATGACTATTAAGAGTTTCAAGAAAAAAATGACTGCAGCTCTCCAGATTTAGATATTAAATATAATTATAATATCGAGAAACAATCAACTGTTCAATAATTTTGAATTTGGCAAAATATTGAATTGAATAATATTGAATTGAATTAATATTGAATTTGACTTGAATATGTGTGTCAGAAATATGCTGGAAATTTTTTCAAGTGAACACAGATTTAGTTCTTCGAATTAGCGAACAATATCAGCGACTAAGTGAACAGCGATAAATAGCGAAGAACATGGAAAAAAATCATTTGACAGGAGTACACCGTGCATTTTCAACATGTTGCCGACGACAGTCAAGATGTCACCAAATGTAAATATTTTCGAGAATATACTGAAAACGTTTCTATTCAAGAAATCGTATAATCTCTAAAATCAAGAGGTCAACATATTATATTCGTGTTGATGAAATAATCGTGGGGGACGTGGATCGTTGAACTTCAACGCAACATTCCCACAACAACAACAAGTAACATTTGAGTAACATTTGACTAATAAACAATATATTCTCAGTTCGCTTGTGATAATCTTAAGCTTCGCTGAAAAACAGCAGATGCTGTATCATGCAAAGAGTCATTCATGACCTATCCTGACCTGACCAATACTCATGGCCTGACCTAACCGACCTGAGCTCGCCATCACTCACCGAGAGTGAAGAAGATGTTGTAGAGCGAGGGGAATGTGGTCTGAGCGACTGCGCGAGCGACCACAAACACGAGGTAGGTGGGAGCAAAGATGTTGATCACAGCTCCGACCAAGAAGATGGCGATGTTGCCGAAGAACACTGGTTTTCGGCCAATCCTGACCTCATACACACACACACACACACACACACACACACACACACAAACACACACACACATACACACACACATACAGGACAATAAGTAGAGCAAAAACTCGGGTGCACAATGACTGAAGTTTCTTTTTGTTAGTTTAAGTTTTATATTGTACAATATATAGCGATATATTGAAGAAAAAATACTGCTTGTTTTGCAAAAAAATATATGATTGGTCATAAATAGCCCAGCTTTATCTCATGAATAGAATGTTGAGGAGGGAGAAACACACAGTTGATAAACAATGAATAGAAAGACATAAATAACTCGATATTAAGTGAATGAAAAGCATGATCCTCTAACATATTCACCAATTAAAAGTTTCATCCGTAAAACTTTTAGCAGATGACATTTCACAGATATTTCACGTTCTTAAAACTTAATTAAGCATTATTCAATAATTTACAATTATCATTTACACTGATATTTGCAATTAGAAATGTTTTTAATTATTCAGTCCATTAATATTCAATTTTCTTGCTAGCATACTTTACTCGTTAGAAACTTCATTTCTTATATTTGATAATATATTTCAATCTATTTATTTAATATTCATTCAATTTGTCACTAGCTCTGTGGTGCAGTACACGCCTTAATCTCCCGGTCGCCAACAGATAAGACAGAGCCAAAAGCAAGATAAATAGAGAGAGAGAGAGAGAGAGAGATATGCCAGTCAGTTTCTCCACTCTCACACCTGTCCTCCAGATTTCCAGCGATAATTCTTCGACTCCGGTGCCAATATCTTATTGACTTCAAAGGCAAATTCCTGACTTGCACTTGTATGTGTATGTATGTGTGTGTGTGTGTGTGCGTGTGTGTGTTTGTGTGTGTTTCTTCCAATGCCGGCTGCCCTCTTCCTTTTGAATGTTTATGCATACAAGTCGAAGTGACAGTGTATATCTGACTTTTGCCCGAGGGGCAAATCCACCAACCTGTTTGTGTCATTTCCTGCGTGTAGTGTGTATGTGTGTGTGTATGTGTGAGTGATGTGTATGAATATGTGTATGTATGTGTGTGTGTATGTGTGTGTGTGTGACAGATTAGTCTGTGAGAGGCCAACTGAACAACACGCCACAGCGCACCTGCAAAATGGCTCCCTTCTCTACTTACATACACCTCCTACCTGTTAGTGTTCAGCTGGATAAATTGCTAGTGTGTGTGTGTGTGTGTATGTGTGTGTGTGTGTATGTATGTTCTCACTGATTCTCACATAAATGAGTCAAATACTCGTAGTTCCTGCCCTCCAGATATCATACTTCTTGTTAAACATTTGTGTTCTAGTTTGGTTGAAAATTATATTTGGCAATTTGTTGCAATCATCTATTATTTCCTCTTTGGGAAGCCATATTCTTGCACACCATTCTTGATTGTGCGCTTTTGCAGCGTTATCGGATGAATTGTTTATTGTTATTTATTTATTATTTTCTTTTCTATCTCTCTTTCTCTCTAGAATTATGTAATTTTCGAACTTTGGTTCTCTACATCTTTTGGACGTTTACAGTACATGGGGTCACCGCAGGGTGGTAATAGTGCACTTGCACTCTTCCCCCATGCTACTGGATTTGCCTGTAGCTCATAATAAAAGCCAGACAGACAGACAGACAGAGAGAGAGACGCATGTCTAACATGTCGGCGAGGATGCCGTAGATCAGAGTTCCGATCACACTGCCGACACTGTTCATGGTGAGCACGGTGGTTGGACGCGAGGCGAGGTCGCAAACCCAGTCGAAGTCGGTGACGGCCGTACGTTTCCAGTTGGTCTGGTCGTACTCCCAGCCATGCAAGCACGCTGAATGTACACACAGCAACACAGCGCGCAGGTGTGCAAGCATATTGCAGCCACAAAGACAACAGCCCGAACGCAGTGGCGGCTCCAGGAACTTTTCCGGTGGGGGCTGAGAGATGGCTAAGGAAAACGATGCCGGGGATTGGCGAAACATGAGCAACTACACTCGAAATGTTCATGGAAAGAGTTTTTGGAAGGCTCAGAGGCCTTGGCTCATCTTGAGGAGGCATCCTCTCCAAGCCCCCATCCTAGCACTGCCACTGCGCGGGTCCATCGGTCTCGGTTCAACCTGGATTATGTCCATACAAGATCAATGCAATGATATGCACTTGACACATCCACTTGACCCCCACTTCAGAGTGCCTGGATCCGCCACTGTGTAATAGTCAATGAGCGAGGCAAGTTTATGAAGTCGTATTTTATCTTGTGTTAAGAGTGCGTCAAACACACACACAAACACACACACACACGTACACACAAACAAGTACATACACATACGCAAACTTGCATACATACAAATATACATTATTTATTATATGATTATTACTTAAGCGTTACTTTAATTGTTACTTTAATTTACTTTTACTTGGACAAAATCCAGTATTCCAGCGTATTGCATGTTACCAAGAAGCCACAGTCTAAATCAGCGTGGTGTCCACCAATTAGCATATACAGTGGTGAATAGATCATTTTCTCAGAAGAATGTATTGAAATTCACCTTCAATCCTACGGCTTGAGTGTGAATATCTGATCGGGCTGCGGTTTTTGGTCCGATTGGTGTAGTGCAGTGGTTCCCAAACTATTTTACATGACGCCCCATTTTGCTTCCAGTAGACCCGCACGCCCCCAGTGTCTCTTTTCATATGAACTGATTCTTGCATATATTTACGTGTAAATAGAACTAGCTCAGTGGCGGCGCCAAGAGGGGGCTTGAGGGGGATCCAGCTCCTCCAAAAATATGCCAAGCCCACGTAAGCCCCCCTAAAATCATAATCATGGATATTAAAATTTCTTACCACTGTAAATGAAGTTCCAGTCCCTTATTATAATATTATGAAGTCAGCGTTCGAGTGTAGATCTTCATGCTTCGCCAAGCCCCCTCAACTTTTTCCTTAGCATCCTCCCCCCTCAGCGCCCCCATCGGAAAAATACTGGCGCCGCCACTGAACTAGCTTAATAGAAACGGGTGGAGTGACTGCTGTAATTATACTTTGCATGTATGTAATGATAGATATTTGTTCTTTGAATGTTTTTATTATTCAAATAAATAAAGCAATTTTGAGCAACATGAATTCAACAGCATGACTTCACGCCCCCCTTGTATCTTCCTCGCGCCCCCTAGTTTGGGAACCCCTGATGTAGTGGATTCGAGTCAGATAAATGGGAGGTCCAAGGCGGGCGTCTAGTTTGCCTATGTCTGAGACCGACCCTGCAATGTAATAACTGAAATTCTTGACCAGCCAGCATAGTTTCTAATTGGCTTGTATACAAAGGTGAAGGTATCGCCTGGTAAAGGTAAAGGTATCGCTTGTATACAAAGATATTGTATGGTAAAGGTATGGCCTCAAAGTTAATTCATCTTGATTCAATCACAATATGTACATCGGGTATGCCTCTTGAGAAAAATGGAAAGTTTGACCTCCGTGTCTTTCTTGCAGGTAAGTCAGCATGGATGCATTTACACTAGATAAATATAGCTTTAACAACAGAAAAAAGAAGCAGACAACATATAGTTATCAACACACACATACAAAAATATACAATACTCTTAAAATAGAATTAACCCAAATGTGCCGTAGAACAGTAAATGCATATTGTTCACAGTAAGATGTGGAGTAAATTTCCATTAAAAAGACACATTTATTTTCTGTTGGTTAATTATTGATTGTTTTAAAAAATAAGCAACGACTTTTGCCAAACATTTTTTGTCAATACTTCGGCAGCGAAACCGTTTTAGGAAATATTTCAATTATTCACTGGCGCTGAAGCAAAAATACTCTTTTGAAAATATGCAACAATTATTATTGAACACATTGTGATAAGAATAAATTAATATTATATCATTATCATATTATTATTACATTATATCAATATTATTATAATTAATTCTTGAAGACAAATATTGATTTATTGCAAAATGACTTGTGAGAAAGTTCCGAGCTCACTTGGTTCGATACATGATCACGAGAGCATGCGAGAATGATAAATTATTTATTTATAAGTAGGCTGCTATATCTTCATAGTTAGTAATTAATAGTAATTACACGCAATGGTGTAGATTTGTGTCGAGGCTCGGGGGAGGGATGACAGTCATCATGCATTAGTGTTCAAAGTTGACTCAGTTGGTCAATTGCATGAGTACCATTTTATGTCAATTCAATTACAACACACACATACCTCAATGAAAAGTATATTGCATGCACTTGCACATACACACACACACACCCACACACACACACACACACACATACACACACATACACTTATCGTTTATTGTCACTTTTGACTATGCTGATTTTGATGACAATATACCCAATCAACTGAGCTCAGCAGAATTATCGGGGAGTATAAATATATAACATATTCACACCCCCGAGCCTATTAGACGGGGGTATTCATACCCCCATACCCAAGGATCTACTAGACCCACTAGATCCACGTAGATCCTGGGATCTAGTAAAATATTGCCCTATGAACATACAATATGTTCACCTGGGTCAGTGTAGTGTCAAAGGCGTACCAAGTGCGAGAGTGCGACTGCGGCTTGTGGCCAATATGTTCACTTTTCAACATAGCGTAATTTCAGTGGTTTTCAACGCAACGCACGAGTTTCTATACAACAGGTAGCTAGCACCTAACATACTGTGCGGTTATTGGCTAGGTTAGGTCAGGTCAGATCAGGTTAAGTCAAGTTAGATTACTGAGCCTAGCCAATAACCGCACAGTGTGTAAGGTGCTAGCTACTTGTTGTATAGAAACTCGTGCGTTTTGTTGAAAACCACTGAAATTACGCTATGGTGAAAAGTAAACATATTGGCCACACGCCGCAGTCGCATTCACCGCACTTGGTACGCCTTTGACACTACGCTGGCCGAGGTGAACATATTGCCCTATTGCAGAGTATGGGAGTACTCGGGCATTTGTGGCTAATATGTTCATAGTGAAATATTGTACTAGATCCCAATATGGGCAGGAATTATGGCGAGTAATACCACGCTGTACGAATGCAAGCTGTTTTCTTATGTGTTCGTCTTTTTTATTTCTGAATGGACAACCAAATAGTTTGTGTATATAATCAACTTGCTTATTTTAGAAGCCTACAATAAAGTGGATAATGAGGTAGTGATATGAATATAACTTGGTACCACAGAAATGGCGGTATGATTCGTGTCAGAATCATCGTGCAAAATGATTCCGCATTGACATTGTGTTTCAGCCACAAATCATACAAATTCCAAAATCCAACATTCCTATTCCAACAGAAATGATATTCGCTGAAACCAATCCACTCAAATATTACACAACGAGGCAGAAAATTCCATTTTTGAAAACAATAATTATATAACAGCAATCGTAACAATAATTATATTACAGCAATCATAAAATTAATAACTGATAACAGAAAAATATAACTATATTATTACAATTATAATTAAATACAATTAGATTAATTATTATGAATTTTTAGGGTGAATTATAATATATCTTTGGGTTAATTATTTATGACTTCTATAGAATTTGGCAATTAAATTATCATCAGCATATACATACATATGTATATGTGTGTGTGTGTGTTGGACCAATGATATGAGGAGAGCCGTTGGCATGTAGCACCGGCTGCATCTGGAGCTCATCTCCCAGCGTCATATTGAACATGCTGCACTGACTGAACGACTCGACACCACCATCTTCCGCCAACCTACACACACCCAAACACACACACACACACACACACACACACATGTTTCCACTGTTTGTCTATCGCTGTTGATCACGAATCTATACCATTTGATTGGATCCAAATTGAATTGAGTTGAAAAGTTGAGCTATATTACAAAAGAAATTAAAACAGATTGTATCTGAATCTAATCAATGATTCATCTGTAACTAGTGATGCACGATTTTTGTTTTTACTGCCAAAATATTTGCAACACATTTCCAGTCACTCTCATTGCGATATGCTTCCGTAATTCTCTTTCTATCGTTTTCATAAATTTTGTTATACTTCATTATTAGTGTTTGCATTATTAACATTAATTACAATTTTAAAATAAAACATTGCATGTCTCAGCAAGTTTCTGCTCTTTATACATACAGTTTCCAAGAAGTTCATATTTTCAATACAAATAGATTGTTTTTCTGTATTTCTCCTATAAATGCGTTCAATTATATATTTGTGCATTTCCAGCTCAATTTTTCAATTCAACTTTCATTTGGATTGATTCAAATTTTATTTGGGTCAAATCAAATTGTAAATAGTTGTAAATAGATGTGCTCTGTCCAGATTACGATATAAATCACAATTTGATTGAAAATACAAGGTCATTTTGTAATAGCTACCTGAAGAAGCCTACTGAGCTAATACAACATTGTGTGATATAATGAGAAAGCAAGGATATGAAACTGGAGTGGAACGAATAATTGGTGAATAGATAATTTGACAAATATCTAAATGTTTTTCCGCAAAAAAGCAATTCTTCGCAAACGAACAGTGGCGGCGCCAGGATTTTTCCGGAGAGGGGTTAATGAAAAAGTTGCGGGAGTTTAGTGAAAAAACTACCCTCAAAATGTTCGAGACCATGCTTTTTTGGGGAGCTCAGAGGGGTTTGGCACATTTTTGTGGAGGCTTCATCCCTTCCAAGCCTCCCCTGGTATCACCACTATTATTATCAAGCAGAATCAAACGAAAAATCGACAAAACATTTTTTTTGCGAGCACCTCAATGTTTTTTCCGCATAAAAACAAGAAAAGTTATTTAATATCTACTCAAGCATAATTTCACTTACTGACATACAACCTGTATGCACTTTAATACTGCGCAGTGCTCATGTTTTGATGAGCAATGACACAGCTAACAATTGCCCCGGGCTATCTGTATATGAACAAAGTTACTCATAGCACAGTCATCTCAACGCCCGAGGCGTTCTGTAATATCGCTGCGGGGTACCAAGTGTGTGTGTGTTTGTGTGTGTTTGTGTGTGTTTATTTGTGTGTGTTTGTTTGTGTTTGTGTGTGTGTTTGTGTGTATTTGTGTGTTTTTGTGTGTTTGTGTGTTTGTGTGTGTGTATGTGTGTTTGTGTGTGCGTGTGTTTGTGTGTTTGTTTGTTTGTTTGTTTGTTTGTGTTTGTGTGTGTGTTTGTGTGTGCGTGTGTTTGTGTGTGTGTTTGTTTGTTTGTGTGTGTTTGTGTGTTTTTGTGTGTGTGTATGTTTGTGTGTGTGTGTGTTTGTGTGTATGTGCGTGGCTGTGTGTATGCGTGTGTGTTTGTTTATGTGTGTGGCGTGTGTATGTGTGTGTTTGTGTGTGTTTGTGTGTGTTTGTGTGTTTTTGTGTGTGTGTATGTGCGTGTGTGTGTTTGTGTGTTTGTGTGCGTGTGTTTGTGTGTGTGTTTGTTTGTATGTGTGTGTGTTTGTATGTATATGTGTGTGCGTGTGTGTTTGTGTGTGTGTGTGCGTGTGTCTGTGTGTGTGTTTGTTTGCATGTGTATGTGTGTGCGTGTGTGTTTGTGTGTGTTTGTGTGTGTGTGTGTGTGTGTTTGTGTGTGTGTTTGTGTGTGTTTGTGTATGTGTGTGTGTGTTTGTGTGTGTGTTTGTGTGTGTGTTTGTGTGCGGATTTTCAAGTTCATGTTCAAATTGTATTTTTTCCACAAGCAAATAACAAATGGCATAACAACAATAAATAAAGAAAGTGGATATAGAGTCTGCTGAGACATTGTCTCTTTTGCAGACTTTGCAATAAACAGTGATTAAACAGTGAAAAAAAGTGATTAAACATTGTTATATATATATTAGTTGTTAAATAATTATATATATAATAATGTGTGGTGTATGATACGTTATATTATATAGATTTAATGACACAATATTACCAGATACACAATTCATAGTACTCTCACACACATATTGAGTGTGACAAAGAATTGACAATGATAATAATGTCGATGACAATAAGTGACGATGACAAAAATTCATCACTGCACACGAGTCGAGAATATGTTGAAAATCACATTTTCGGCATGCCAGCACGCTATCATGCAGAGGTCAACATCATACTTCAGTGATCCAAATCGAGCAAGTACTTTTTTATTTTGTACTTGAAGGAGCTAACTGTCATTGAGGAGGCCTGTGTTTTCAATGAATCGTGAAGAGCATTCCATGTTTCGGGTCCTAAATATAAGATAGAATTACGGAATAATTGAGTCCGGTAGTTCGGTACATGTAAATTTATGTTATTACTTCTAGTCAGTTGGGAGTGATGCAGAACATGGAAGATTCCATTTTCATGTTTTATCGATCTGAATGTATCCAACAAAAGAAAATATCTGTGAATATGGTTAAACTTCAAGAGTTTCGCTTTTCTAAAGATATCATCTGCTGAGTCATATTTCTTTTTGAAAGACATTATTTATAGAACACGTGTTTGTTGAACGAATAATTTGTCCAAAAAAGAAGGCCAAGTGCACCCCAGACAGATACACAATATATAAGTTTTGAATAACATAGAGTGTAGTATATCGTCCGCATTGCTTCTGTACTAAGCTTATTACGAACCCTATACATAATGCCGGCAATGATGGATAAAATCTTGCATAGATTGTCGATATGATCATTCCAGTTGATATATTCATCTATTAACACCCCCAAGAATTTCACTGTTTTAACTCGATTCACCACTTCTTCATTTAACATCACTGCGTCCAGGTGATGTGTGAGTGATCTGTTCTGAAATAGCATTATATTGGTTTTAGATGTATATATTTTCAGTTTATTTGCATTCATCCAAGAGTTCACGAGAACCAGTGTTTGTGTCAGTCTAGAGTGAAGGCATTGTAAATGATCAGCGGAAACAAGGATGCTCGTGTCGTCAGCGTACATTGTTAAGTGGGCTTCTTTTGCTACATTTGTTATATCATTCATGTATAGCAAAAATAGGATTGGCCCCAATATAGATCCCTGTGGTACTCCATGGTGAATGTATATATATTGTGAAGGCGAATTGTTACAGACAACAAATTGCTTCCGTCCGGAAAGATAACTTTCGTATAATTTATGAACGGGCCCTCTCAATCCAGCGTTTGTTCCATCATGTGTGTTTGTGTGTGTGTTTGTGTGTGTGTTTGTGTGTGTGTTTGTGTGTGTGTTTGTGTGTGTGTTTGTGTGTATGTGTGTGTGTGTGTGGATGTTTTTGTGTGTGTTTTTGTGCATGTTTGTGTGTGTATGTGTTTGTGTGTGTTTGTGTGTGTGTTTACGCAAAACTAAATTTACCAGGCCAATAACAAATGAAACTCATGTTGAAACGTAGGTGAACAGTGGCGTGGTCAAGGGGGGGATTGCGGGGATGGAACCCCCGAAAATATTCCAAGACCACCTGGACCCCCAAAAATCATAATCATGGACATAAAAAATTCTTACCACTGTAAATGAAGTCCTGTAATTTTGGTTCAAGTTCGAGGACTGAATCAGTGTGCCCCAGTGCCTTATTATAATATTATGTAGTCAGCGTTCGAGTGTAGTTCTTCATGCTTCACCAAGCCCCCTAAACTTTTTACTCCGCCCTCCTCATCCCCCCCCCCCATCGGAAAAACCTGGCACGGTCACTGTAGGTGAATTAAAAATATATTATCTAGCGGTATTATTAGGCATTATAAAAATTCGTGGGCACACAAAATCGAATATAATACAGAAAATCCTTGAAATAGTTGACCGGAAAATAATACAAAGAAGTAATTTTTATGTAAGCTTCACTATAAACTTGAAACTTTTCTGATGAACTTTTTCTATCGGGCTTACTTCATTTACATACAATAGATTAGAGAAGAGTATTCAATTTAAGATGGTCAAATGACTGCAAAGTTTTTATTATAGATATAATTTCAACTTAGACACACACACACACAAACACTCACACACGTTGTGAAAGTGTATGTTTGTGTGTGTGTGTGTGTGTGTGTGTGTTTGTTTGTGTGTGTGTTTGTTTGTGTGTGTATGTGTGCATGCATGTTTGCTAGTTTATTTTAAGGGCAAACGTCTTTCTAACAGAAGTCGATCGGTCTTGGTATTGTTTTCAATAAATTGTGTTTTATATTCTTTGTGATAGTATAGCCTGTGCGAAGTAGGTATATATAGGTGTGTCTTTATATGTATTGTTTAGTGTTGTCCGGTAGTGTGTTTGATACTAGAAGTGTGGTCATGTTCTTTGCGCATATGTATCTTTTTCCTAGGCTCCGCCTCAAGATGTTCCTTTCCTTGTGATAGTGTGGACACGCCATGTTAGCGTGGACCACTGTTTCACTCTCATTCGGACAGTGGGGGCACATGACACTGGGAGCCATTCCAAGCCGAGCCAAATAGTGATTGGGACGTGTGTGCTCGGTGACGAGTCTGAAATACACCATCTCTACGCTTCCGTGCATCTAAATGTTCCTCATGCGATTGTTGTAGACTGACTGCAGGCTGGTTGAAAGTTGTTGCTGTGAAATGACCGCAGAGGTCACACGATCAGGTCGTTGACCCTCAGAGTGAACACACCACATCCAGTGGTATCTAACCAGGCAACACTGTGTAGTGTTTAGAAATAGTGAACATATTTGAGATTCGTTTCAGGTACATGGATATCGCATATATGTGGTCCCATGCCACTTTTCAGGCCTGAAATACCAGGTTTTCAATAGTACGGTCCAATAAGCGCACCCAAAATTTTAACTTTTCTCCGGTAGTATTTTTCTATTGTTCTGTTTGATCGAATTATATAATATGCTGAAAAAATCGTCATTTCCTATCATTTACGTGTTAATTTACGTTTTTCATCAAACTATTGCACATATTTGTGCATTTTATTAACATTGATATATTGCATACCATAATGAAGCATGTTGTTTTGGATAAATAATATTTTTGCCGGCTGAAATTTTACCCTGTGAAATAGTTGTGGCCATGAAATTTACCATGACAAATATGGAGTAGAATTTTGGATTACAATTTATTGGCTTAATTAGGGTAAATCTTGAGTATATGTCTCGTTGCAAAGTTACAATTTATCATAATATCTAGCAGATAATTTAGGTGCACTTTCAGCAAGCAATATGGAACGTGACCTCCATCAATAACAATATCAAATTTCGCATAAGATTTCACTTTCTTGTTATGACTAGTTTCCACAATTATGAATATGTCTGGTTCAGGCACCGCTATATACACAAATTTCACACCCCATTGATACAGTGTTTACAATCTCGATACTATGCCATTTTCACTCGGGCCAGACAAATTTCTGTGAAAAATCAAATCACTATGTCACCCATAATCTCGCCACTATACCACTTCTGTAGACGATAAGGAACTGGTCTGCGAGGACCAACAAAGGAAAGACCCAGCACTGAAGGTGAAGGTTTGAAAAAAAGAACGACATGCCGCTCAAATAGAGGCTAAAACAGTATGTCATCTATGCTGCAATGCAGTCGTTCTTAAACCCATGGGAAATTCCCCACTGGTAGGGAATGGAAGAGTTGCCAAGTTTTGTTTCTAATGACCTCTTGACATTCACTTTGATGTAACAACTGAATTTATTGAATTTATCAGCGATGTTGTGTGGAAAATGAAGAGATGGCTCATTATGTAGTGGCGAATCAGTGAGAAAAAGGATACGGACCACTGCTGTCAGAGCCGTAGCAACCGCCCCCCGTACCCCCCGGCCGGGGTGGGCGAAAGTTGAGGGGCCCCGTTGCTTCACGTATGGTATTAAACTTTATCATATTTATTATGTATAGCCCTTACCTTTTTGCTCAGATGCTTTCACCTGAGCTTGTATTATGTGATTATGTCAAATAAATAGATTCATTATTTGGTGCTTTATTTATATTGGGGGCCTCAAGTGTTGCCTTCGGGGGAGCCCCTAATTCGTCGTAGCGGCTCTGACTGCTGTAGTGTGTTAACACAGGCTGATATTTTAATTTGAAATGAGTCATTTTTTACTGTTGTATGCTGGTCCCACACGAGTCGCTTTAGTCGCTTCCTCCCAGTAAGACGAGCTGGACTCGCCCTTGTTGTACATATAGAGTTCGTGAAAATGTTGGTCTGGTGAACGACTATTGTAGGAGTCATCCTGGCTATTTCTGGGTATCATTAAACACGAGCCTCTCTAATACCATACAAAAGCCTCCTGTTGAGCCCAATGTCAAAATAAACCTGAGTGTGCCCCTGTCTAACGAATATATATATATATATATATATATATATATATATATATATATATATATATATATATATATATATATATATATCCACATACGCACACCTACGCTCTAGTGACATACACATGTTTGTGTGTTTTTGTGTATGGGTGTATACATTTTTTATCCCTTATAATGTTGTCACAAAGACAATAATACCAGGAACTCATCCGAGAATGACCACGCTATCTTAATTGATTTGATAATTTCATTTGATTCATCGGAAATTTCCCTTGATTATTTCTTCAACAGCTTTCAATTTTTTTACTTGAAACATTTACTTTTCGAACTATCTTTCTTTCTACACCTTTCGGTTAGCTTCTTGTACATGAGACCACCGCAGGGTGGTGATAGTGCTTGCTTTCTTCCCGTGCTACTGAACTTGCCTGTAATAAACAATAATAATAATATCTTGAGTGAAGTATCAAAATTACAGGTCTAATAAGACCAAGAGGAAAAACATTTTGAATTTTTGAATAACTTGGGTAGGTGCTTGATTAAAAAACATTACAATATACTTTTTTTAAATATATTTTTCGGTGTAACTGCATTTTGGTGTGTTGTTTGAATATTTTTGTATATGTTTTGCTAGTGTGTTTGTCAATATTACCTAGAACAAAATCGCTATTATAATTGTACTATTAATGTAGTAAATGTATCTTATAATTATTATTATTGTGTCATTATACCTATTTATTATTTGTATTGTATTTGGTGCGATTTAAGATTGCACTGAACAACGCGCAATGCTTGAATCAAATGCAATACACGCATAAACAATTACTACTGCCACTATATAAATCAGTGATCGTTAAAAACAATTCAGTCTTTGCATAATTTTCAAATCAGCTGTCACTTGGAAAATGAAATATATACAAATGACGGAATGACAAAACCTTTTTTTCAATATTCATTCATACAGCCTAAATTTATTTCAAGTTTCTCTCAAGTTCTTTATCCAGGAAAATATATAAAATAGGCAAAACAAATGTTTGCTTAAATTTCTTTTCAGGAATCAGGACTCATCGCACCACTTATGAACTCCTAGGACTCGCAGTCCCGGTTAAGAATCTCTGACATAGAGATGGACTACACAGAAACGGACAGCGCACCTGGGAATGGTGAGGTTCTTCCACTGGTCGAGGCTCATGTTGGCCTGCTGGCGTCCGGGAACATGGCACCAGTGTCGCGGCGCCGACAGCATGAACAAAATGTTGAGCACCATCCAGGCGAGCAGGAACGACGTGGGATAGACCAGCACCAGGATGAGCCGCCGCTGAAACCAGCCCTCGTTGCCTACCATCTCAAGAACGTCGTCAAAATCCATTTCGTCGTCGGATTCCTCATCATCCTGATGTCTCGCCACCGTCTTGGACACACAAGCCGCTGCACCGCCGCCGACAGTGCCATCGTTCTCCGATATGTTGGACAGGCGGATGACGGGCATGGTGGTCGTGGACAGTCGATGACTCTTGCTGCCGCGCCGGGACATTGACCTGACCTCGCGTGACCCGGCCGCAGTTCGGCAGGGTCACAATGCCGACGACTCGGTCACACACAACAGCGATGAAGTGATGCCAGTCGAGCACTGAGCACCGAGCATACAACACTGAACAGCGCGACAAACCGACAGACCCGGCGACACATCCGACCTCGGCGGCTGTCCGAGTGGGTATGGACAGCACGGGCTTGACTCGCCACCACACGCCATCTCGCAATGTCTTATAGATGTCAGTGCATTACAGTCGCTGCCTATAGCAGTGGTTCTCAACTTTTTTCAGCGTTCGCACCATATTTTCAAATCAGCAGTCAGTTCTAGCATCGCCCTGTTCTCTTGATAGACATGCGGAAAATAAGAAAATACAAACGACGTAATATCTTTACGCACACTGCTTAAGAGGTTTATGCAACCAGTTTTTCTACGCATAAATATAAAGCATATCCTCGCACCCCATATGAAACAGGTTCGCATCCTCATGAGCAAGCTAACACAAGCTATACAAGATTGTCAATTCAATTGCGGTAACCCTGGAGTGTATCAGTTTTATCTGAGCCACAATCCCATTAGCTTACGTTCACCTCAAAGATGTTGGTCTGCAGCAGGTGTGTGTGTCGCTATTAAGTGCCTAATAAGTGCACACAGGTGCACACAGGTATACAGGTGTGTAATGGTGGTGTAATGGTGGTGTACTGGTGGTGTAATGGTGGTGTACTGGTGGTGTAATGGTGGTGTACTGGTGGTGTACTGGTGGTGTCTTGTAGCCTATTAGTGAACGGCGTAATTAAGGAGTAACTACGTGATTCTGTCTGTATTCAATGCAGGGAAAACAACACACACACACACACACACACACACACACACACACACACACACACACACACACACACACACACACACACACACACACACACACACACACACACACACACACACATTACATTACACCAGGTAGATATTTATATAGCGCCCTACACCTAGGGGGTCTCTAGGGCGCTGCACACACACACACACACACACACACATACACACACACACACACATACACACACACACACACACACACACACACACACACAGAGAGACACAAATAGACACACACACACACACATGCATACATACAAAACATTCAGAACATTACCTTATGAGGAGAGGCTAGAGAGTTGGGTTACCCACATTACAAACCACGGCTTAGCAGAGCGAATATTTGTTAAGCCGAGTGTTTTATCAAGCATAGCGTTGGCAAAGACAAACTGGATAGAAAAGGTTGGGTAGTTTGGAGTCAGAGAGATCGAAGGGGCCACAATAAATGCCTTAGGCAGACCAGAGTGGTTATAGGGATATAAAAAGTAGTTTCCCAAATAGATGTATCGACATTTGGAATAGTCTAGATATGGTTGTAGTCGAATCAAGCAGTATTGGACAATTTATGCCTAGATTAGACAAAACAGTGGGTTTGGAGACAGCATAGTCTGACAGTCTTGCTCATCTCCTGTACACTACAACTAGTGAGTACAACTAGTGAGTACGACTAGTGAGTATAACTAGTGAGTACAACTAGTGAGTACAACTAGTAAGTACAACTAGTGAGCACAACTAGTGAGTACGCTCAAGTAACAATCACTAAGCCACATCATTTTTTAAATTTGACGAATTTGCAAAAGTTATATTGTTATATTAAATTGTTAAGTTATATTATAAGTTATATTTGCAAAGTTATATAAGTTATAACGATATATTGAAGACACAAATAATTACAGATCATTAATTGCTTATGACGTCAAAGATTACGTCATTCCTTATAATGTCATATTAACGATATTCTGTAAGAAAACATGACTACAGATTCGTTCAGCAAGCATTCATGCGCTTGTATCATTTGTATTGTTATCGATAAACTTGTGTCAACTGCTATTAACCGGTTTCATAAGAACAGACCAGCTCTAACCGGATCCATTCCTGTGACATTATTTGACCAATTTCGCGCACCGCACGCAAAATCCTTTACGAGACACAAATTTGCGATAAATAGACATTTTGTGACTTTACGAGAACAGTATAACTGTTGACACACTCGCTCACCCACACACACACACGCACACACATCCATACATAAACACATATACACATACAAACACATACACACAGACACATACGAACACGCAGACACATACAAACACACATACACACCCATGCACACACATTCATACACACATACACAAACATACACACGCACATACTCACACACAAACAGACACACATAAAGAAGTAATAAGCTGGCAGACCCCCATCGTTCATCACACATATAACTTGATATGAAAACAACCTACAATGTATGAATGTATGAATGGCTTGCACAAAAACATCGTGTATGTTTGTGATGGCAATATCAACCAGTACGCATATGAATAAGAAAATACTCGTGCTTGTATGCGTGTGTGTGTGTGGGTGTATTTGTCCGAGCGTGTGTGTGTGTGTGTCAGTTGTATGAGCAAAGCGGTCAGCCCAAGCAATCGCTACAAACAAACAAACACACACACACACACACACACGTACACAAACATATGCAGTTGCCCCAAAGACAGCAACAGGGGAAATACAGTCCCCGAGGGCAGAGTCCATCGAGGCGAGATGTGACATGGGAAAAATACATTGCTAACGGTCAGACTAAGTAAACATCGCGCCACAAATGTCTCTCATTGCCAGTTGCAGCAACAAGGAATATGTAAATATAATTTGGCAACGTATATACATATGTACATATGATATTTTTGGGGAAAATTATAGTTTTTCGTGCAAACTACGCCAAATGGTTGAAAATTCAGAATAAAACATTACGATTAAGTAGCATATTGTGGGACGTTTTTTTTTAAATTTATACTGATTGAAATATGTTGATATGAAAGTTGGGAATTGTTTTAAAACAATCACAGTTCGTTCTAATTCTTCTATTATTCTAAATTCAAAATTAGTCTAAAATTGTATTATTATTATATTTAGATATTGTTTTTGTATATAATCATTCATATACAAACAAAACTATAATATTCAATATTAGCCTGAATTATAAAAATCTCTCACAAATATTTGCCTCAATTAAAGAGAAAACGCATTTATATTTTATCAAAATTCACCGAATTTGCCTTCACAACACCCCTTATACCAACAGCGATCATAAAACATTACACAGCACACAACACTATAAACACAGCCTCGCTACACTAATTCTGTTTCAAATATATGAACTTCAAACAGAATAGGACATAATCTAATCGTGCTTCTGTTTGCTTAATTTCGCCGGTTGAAAGAAATCGATATGTGAATTAAAATTGGTCACTAACTGGGACTTGTTGAGACCAGAGGCGATGACAGAATTCTTGCGTTGTGGGGGTTGAGAAAGGGCTTAAGAAAAAGATGCGGGGGCTTGTCGAAACATGAGAAACTACACTGGTAATGTTTATGTTGTTTGGGAGGCCTTGAACCCCCCGCCAAACTCCGCCTGGCACCGCCATTGTATACAAACACTGACAATACATATATTGACCCGCACACAAAATCAAGTACACTGTATTGAACACACACACACACACACACACACACATTGTAGAATACACATACAAACAGCGATATACGATATACCCGATATTATGAAAATAATACACTTCACATCACGTGCTGCGCCAAAAATGCAGCAACATTTCACTAATAAGAGCGAATATAGCGGTGGCCTCAGATTACGAATATTTCGCGCAAGCTGTGGCGCTTTCTGGTCGAATATTACCACTACAATGGCGGCGTCAGAATTTTTTCCGGAGGGGGCTGAAGAAGGAATAAGGAAAAAATGCAGGAGCTTGTCAAAACATGAGGAGCTACACCCCAAAATGTTTATGGTCATGATTTTTGGGGGCTCAGCGTAGGGGAAGCTTGACACATTTTTGGGAAGGGATTCACCAGCCCCCCAAAGCCCACGCCCTGGTGCCGCCACTGCCCGCGTCTAAATACTGCGAAAGCCGGAGTGCTCAAAGTCACATCGTCATTAAATCATGCAAAAATCACAAATACGCTAACACTGAAGAAATGGCAACCTGATATAATTCACTCAACATACACTCATGTTCACACGTCCACATGGCAAAAAACCACACACACACACACACACATACACACACACACACACACACACACACACACACACACACATACACACATTTTATACACAAACTGTGTAACAAACGGAGGCACTTGGTAACATATGGTAATACATGGTAATGTATAATAAGACATGACAGCACATGGTAGCACAATTATTCTATGCACACACTAGAAGTGTGCATTCCGTGATTGAAACCAATGAAAATTATGAGAGCGCAATGATAAATCCAGTGGTTCTCAAACTGGGTTCGATCGAACCACAAAGGTTCGGTGAGTCAGGGGTTTCAGGGTTTTGCCGATTTGGTTCAACTACTTATATTATTCGTGACGTCAAGCTCTGCTTGGTTATCATTGGCTGCAGTTAATCACGCCACATCGCTTGGTCTTGATATCTGTGCTGCAAGCAACTCGGTCCACTCAGTAGTAGCCTACTTGTGTGACTGTCTTGATCGTACGTGATTTATGATTTTTCTTATAATATTTCGAACACGCGGGGCTCGATGAATGTATGTATGGAACTTGTGGGGTTCAATATCTCCAATAAGATTGAGAACCACTGGATGAAACATTGAAACACAACCATGTCACGCGTCCGCTGCGCCATATTGTGCAACAAATGCGCGCCACAATTGTCCAGTAATCTGCTCAATTAGCAATGACGTGACCAGGAGGAGCTTGACCGAAGTGGAATATTCGGGAAAAAGGAAAACACAACGGAAAGGCACACAAAATACGTCAACAATACAAAACCCACAACTATTGGACGGGTAAAATTTACTCTCACCCCAAAATTTATTTCCTGGTATCGGTCCTGTGCACATGTTGGTGTCATGGATATGAATGCTAATCAGAACAATGAGTTTGACCAATTGAAACGCACACTGTGATACACACACACACACACACATACACACACACACACACACACATGCATATACGCACTGACACTAATACAACTTCCGATTGATGTGCAACGGAAATTCATGATCGCATAGAATACGTCCAAGAACATCACATCACTCACACAGTGGCGTAGCTAAGGAACAGGCACATTCAGATGAAAAGTACAAACTAAAAAAACATTGAAAAATAGAAAAAATTACAAGAATATCACACCGACTCTTAACTAAGGGCAGTTGTAAGACTACAAGACGTACGAAAACTCAACTGTGGAGTTTTCCAAACTCTTCAAAATGTCTAAAAACAAACAACAATTCAGTTTTATCTGATTTATATTTTCGATAAAGCTTACCCAGCAAGAGTATGGCGAAAAAACCTAGATTATTTAGGAAAATTAGCAAAATTGACAAAGAAATGTGTTTTATATATATTATGACATCCTTAATCATTGTTATAATGCGTATTATAATATTATGATTGACACTTTATTCGAGAAAAAATGTAATTCAATGAAAAAAATGTAAAGGAAATGCGAACTTTTCTCAGCAGATTTTATGATGGCTGTTATAAAATTAATTGAAATTAATGATTTAACATTTTCATTTAAGTCTGCAGGGACCGTTTAATGTATGCAAGGACGCGAATTCACACCGAAATACCACAAGGCCGGTCAAACCCCCTGGAAAAACAAAACATGCACACAGAGAACATATTGCCCATGCGACCTCCCTTGCGAACAACAATTTCCCATAGTCTCCACCGTTGTGGAGCTAAGCTGGTCAGACAAGAACACTTCACTTCGTCCCGCGCCACATATAACCTAGCTACGCCACTGTACACATACTCCATATACATCACACAATATGAAAATGAGCATGCACATTATTGTATATGACTGCAAAAATATGCACAATAATCACACGACATAACCGACGCTGTATTCACCAGCAACAATGCGCTATAAGTGCTATACAAAAAGTGATAGTAGTACAGTGCAACACTGTTGATGAAGTCATCACGGAAGCCACGCCCCCCGTAACGGAAACAGCATCGCGCAGCATATAGAGGTCGCTAGTATCGTCAGTACGATGCCAATCCCCGGCAAAAGGCTCCTGAATGACACATGACGGTGGAGTATGCAATTAGAACGTGGCTGTGTGCAGTCGTGTTGTACTCATTCATCAGTCGAGTTCTTGTCAGTGTTCCTGTGTGTTTGTGTATGTGTGTGTCCATGATTGTGTGCATATATGCTTGTGTATGTGTGTGCGTGTGTGTGTGTGTTTAGATCTGTCTGTGATTGTGTGTGTGTAAGTTTATCTACGATTGCGTTTGTGTTTGTATGTCATTTTGCGTTTGTGTTGATTGCATGTGTGTGTGTCTGCACAAACGTACCGTGGATACCATCCACTGCCACACCCGTGCGGCTAATGAGCGTGAGACATGAGTGACACGATTGGGCCGGGTAGACGATTCTAAATGCCACACATCACCTCCGAGTACGTCACAAATATCGTACCAGCTCACCTGTCAGTACACACACACACACACACACACACACACACACACACACACACACACACGCACATCACATCTCAGGCGGAATTGTAATAATAAGGCAATAAAAAGTAAGGGGACACGATGAGAAGCTATTAAAATATCGGTGCGAAAAGACATAAAACAGTCTTCCTTTCAGACAAATAGACATCTGGAACAAACTGCACAAAACCATCGTTCCAGCCAAAAATATAGAAGAGTTTGAACACAAAATGGATACGCATCGAGGGAAAGATAGACGACAGCTCGAGCGTAGCTCATTTCCTCCACCACAACAAGGTGAACACCCACACACGCATAAAGCTCTGTAAAATCAAGCTTAAACGCACCGAAAGAAAAAGCGGCAACAGCGTTGTCTATTTAAAACGTCATCTGTTTTCATTATTTGTCAAGATGAAAAAAAACAAATTCAACGATTTTTTCGGTAAATCTGAAATTCAAAACACCTGAAAGTCAAACAAGTATTTATGTATCTTCAAATGATTTAGAAAACAAAATTATTGTATTTATTTAATGTTTACTAACACTATCAGTGGGAGACAGGCACTCGGCGCTAATTGGCTGGGGTTGCTCGTGTGGGAATGACGTCACGACATGAACAACCAATCCCAGCCGTTTCATCAAGCGTTCGGCGGAAATCAGTATTTCATGATCCACAGATACCTGCGTAAAATAAAAATAAATTTAATATAAGCTTTTCAAATAAAAAGCCCGTCATGTGAAGTGCAACGATAAAACAAATTTTTATCAACAATATAATTAACTTTTTAATCAAACACACTATTTTTTTTAAATAAATATAATGATTGGAACAAGTTTACCATTCACAAAATAGGTTGAACATTCCTCAGACACACACACACACACACACACAATCACGCATGTTTGAAATAACACCCTAATGAGCACACACCTTTGATGCATCTGTAAGCACCACCACAACAAGGCCGCCCAGTGAGAAATATGACGGTGACGATGCCGTCATAAGACGCACCAGAGACGGTACAATACTCTCGGCCGGCACTACACTAGCGCCATCTAGTGAGATATTCTTGAACGAGTCAGACCACTGTACCCTGTGTATCAAAGGGACGATTTCATGAAGAATGGTTGTGTGTGGCTAGATATACTTGAATGAACGTTTTGAAGGAAAAGACACATCGGATTCAATTGTATATATAAGAAATAAAAAAATGAATTTTTGACTACCTAATTGATGAATTGATTATAATTTATCGGACAATTGACATACACACACACACACACACACACACACACACACACACACACACACACACACACACACACACACCATCCAACCTGTGTGCATGTTCTAGGTGGTCGTTGGTCAGCTGACTAAACGCCAGCTGACGACCAGACAGCGCGGTCACGTGACGTTTGAGCGCAAGCAGATACTCGACAGTCAGCTGATTGTTTGGTGACGTCACAGTTTGAGCAGTGGTTGTGACAAAAGCGACGCGCAGTGGGGCCGCGTGCGGCTGCGTTTCTAGCTGCTGTTGCACGCGCCAATTTACAAGCGCCTCCCGCGGCTGGGAACTGGCTAGAAATATATACAGGGAAAACACGCATATGCATACACATACATACACAGCAATCAGAGAAAATCAATAGAGAAAATCAGAGGCGACTCCAGGATTTTTCCGGTAGAGGGGGGATGCTGAGGGGCTAGGGAAAAAGATGCCGGTGTTTGATGGAATATGAGGAACTACACTCGCTTAGACCCTCTAAGCCCCTAATCATCCAGTGGCGCCGCTACTGCAACATAGACGACGAGCTTAACGAGTGTTGTGTTGAATGCAAACACGAATACACACACAACACACATGCACATACATATTAGCCATCACACTTGTACCGGAGTTACGTAGGCTTCCCTATGAAGAAAAGTTGGATGTGATGGATCTATCAACGTTGGGGCAAAGAAGGGAAAGGAGATTTAATTAACGTCTACAGATACAAGACAGATATAATTGAGTTGGAAGAAATTGGACTAGTGCAGCGAAAATTGAGAAAAACGAGATGTAGAGAGGATATTAAGAAACACAATTATCGGTTCCTTTGTGTGGATACATGGAATAATATACGCAATACAATTGAAGAAGCTGGTAGCTTATTACTATTCAAAAATATATTAGACAAATATTGGCAAAATACAGGACAGCCCAAAGCTTAGTTCATATCTTTTAAATCCAACTAGGTGAGAATATACACACAAAGCTAACATGGCTAGTTACTCTATGAGACCAACAAAAACAGCTGGTCTGGAAACTGAAATGAATTATCTGAATTGATCAAGGAAAATGATCGGATATGACCGGAAAGACTGGATCAATCATCTTAAATGCAGCTTTTCAACTTTTCCTCTAGGTTTTCCCTTTAGGTAACTTCAGCAGTAATTTGTCACAATATCGCCCTGTGTGCCCCACTCATGTTTGTGTATGTATGTCTGTCTCAGTGAGTGTACGTGTGTCCGTGTGTGTCCGGGTATGTGTGGTCAGTTTTGTGTTGAAAACAGTCACAATAGCGACAGTGGTCAGTGTTCAGGTGTACAGAAGCTCATTATGTGAAACAGTCGCAGTGTTTTGTGCACATCTTGTGATGAATATCATGGTGTATGTATCATTGTATGATGTAAGGTAATGAGAAGGGAACACTACCTGAAAGTATCTTTTCATTTTGGCGACTGTGTATAATTTGAACGCTCCATCCAATAATGTTGCCCTTGTATTATATAACCGTGTTATATGTAAGCATAAGTTTGAATTTGGGCCTTTTTTCAGACTGCTGTTTATTAGATTATTGAAAAATTGTTATAATAACAAATGCAAATATTTTACAACTTCCGATATTTGTTCAATACCTTTACTTAACATTAATATCTAATATATGAGGTCTCGTTCATGATATAATTTCTGGATTATATAACAGCTATCCAGCATGACAAATGTCGCATCCACAGCACTGCGCAAGATAACACCATGAGTAGAGAAAGTACTGTTTATTAATGTTACAGATGGAATCAACATTTAGACGTCAATACTTTCTCTACACCGTGTTACAATACGCTCATTGTCGTGATTTATTCTTGGTTGATTGTTCGACTCAGTTTGCTACAACTGGCGCATTAAATCAAAGTCTGCTGAACCAGAAGAATGTTCACGGTTTTAGCGGTAACACGGGTAGATGACGGCTGGTGGTACGTCAGTGTTGCACGTGACTGATGTTGGTCACATGCCTGTACCAGAACTAGCTAGCTGCTGGTTGAGCTGGTTCAACTGTTCTTGATTGTTTGCCTGTGCCGCCCCATAACTGGACACAGGCTGCTGAAACATGTTGATCTGTTCATTGGACTGTGGCTGGTTATAACTCTGTAGAGGATGGACATAACAGTGGAATTCCTGGTAGTTTTCATGAGGCGGAGCTTGGCTCGGCTCGGGTTGTTGGAAGTTGGTGGATTGATGTTGATTGTTCGGCAGTGGTATTTCATAACCACTCGCATTTTGCTGGAAGTGGCTTGACTGATGTTCGTCGTTGGTATGTGGCGGTTCATACACTTCCAGAGGCAGCACGTAATATTCAGTCACCTGCTGGTAATTAGCCTCTGGCAATATATAACTAGCCAGAAGTTGTACATAGTAGGTGAGCTGTTGTTGAACATTTGTGTAGGGAGGCTGAAAAGTCCCCAGCGGTTGTTCTTGTGCCCTTGGAGGTTCAAAATTTGTGCTGGGCGGAACATAATCCCCCAGATTTTGCACGTAACAGTAAAGCACTTGCTGAGTATCTGTCTGTGCAGGATCATACCCATCTAGTGGCTGCACGTAGCAGTGGAACTGATGCTGATACATTTCCTGCGGCGATTCATTTCCGACCAGAGGTTGATGTGCAGAGTCAACCTGTTCTGATTCATGCATTTGTGGTGGTGAATATCCCGCGAGATGTTCCGCCTGACCATTGAGTTGTAAACCTTCTTGAGGAGGTGAAAATGACCCTTGAGGCTCGGCAAATTGATTGAGTTGGTCAACATTATTTGTCTGTGGTGGTTCAAAACCTGTCAGAGGTTGTTCGTAGTTGTACCACTGTTGTACACTCGCCAGTGACTGCTCAGAGCCGTTGAACCCTTGTTAGTGGTTTGTTTGAAGCAGTTCATGGCTATATCCAGGCTGCTGTATACATCTAGCCTGCTCAGGGATATATATCTGTGGCGGAAGATATCCCGCCAGAGACTCCACTTGGTAGTAGGGTTCTTGTTGTTGATGGTTTGGTTGTTGTTGTTGTTGATAGTTTGGTTGTTGTTGTTGTTGATAGTTTGGTTGTTGTTGTTGATAGTTTGGTTGTTGTTGTTGATAGTTTGGTTGTTGTTGATAGTTTGGTTGTTGTTGTTGACAGTTTGGTTGTTGTTGTTGATAGTTTGGTAGTTGTTGTTGTTATTGTTGATAGTTTGGTTGTTGTTGTTGTTGATAGTTTGGTTGTTGTCGTTGATAGTTTGGTTGTTGTTGTTGATAGTTTGGTTGTTGTTGTTGTTGATAGTTTGGTTGTTGTTGTTGATAGTTTGGTTGTTGTTGTTGTTGATAGTTTGGTTGTTGTTGTTGTTGATAGTTTGGTTGTTGTTGCTGATGGTTTGGTTGTTGTTGTTGATAGTTTGGTAGTTGTTGTTGTTATTGTTGATAGTTTGGTTGTTGTTGTTGTTGATAGTTTGGTGGTTGTTGTTGATAGTTTGGTTGTTGTTGTTGTTGTTGATAGTTTGGTTGTTGTTGTTGATAGTTTGGTTGTTGCTGTTGTTGATAGATGTACGTATCAGTTGTTGTTGACGGATGTTCGTAGCAGTAGTACTGCTCGTAACTTGCCTGTGGCGGAGTATATTCCACCAGAGGCTGGACCAAGAACTCAGTTACTTGCCAGTAGTTGGCCTCTGGCAATACATAATTTGCCAGACGCTGTACATAATAGTACGATGGTGATTGTTGTTGTTGTTGATAGTTTGGTTGTTGTTGTTGTTGATGGTTTGGTTGTTGTTGTTGTTGATAGTTTGGTTGTTGTTGTTGTTGATGGTTTGGTTGTTGTTGTTGTTGATGGTATGGTTGTTGTTGTTGTTGATAGTTTGGTTGTTGTTGTTGATAGTTTGGTTGTTGTTGTTGATAGTTTGGTTGTTGTTGTTGATAGTTTGGTTGTTGTTGTTGTTGTTGATAGTTTGGTTGTTGTTGTTGTTGATGGATTGGTTGTTGTTGTTGTTGATGGTTTGGTTGCTGTTGTTGTTGTTGATAGTTTGGTTGTTGTTGTTGATAGTTTGGTTGTTGTTGTTGTTGATAGTTTGGTTGTTGTTGTTGTTGATAGTTTGGTTGTTGTTGTTGTTGATAGTTTGGTTGTTGTTGTTGTTGATAGTTTGGTTGTTGTTGTTGTTGATAGCTTGATTGTTGTTGTTGTTGATAGTTTGGTTGTTGTTCTTGTTGATAGTTTGATTGTTGTTGTTGTTGATAGTTTGGTTGTTGTTGTTGTTGATGGTTTGGTTGTTGTTGTTGATGGTTTGGTTGTTGTTGTTGTTGATAGTTTGGTTGCTGTTGTTGTTGATGGTTTGGTTGTTGTTGTTGTTGATAGTTTGGTTGTTGTTGCTGTTGTTGATAGTTTGGTTGTTGTTGTTGATGGTTTGGTTGTTGTTGTTGATAGTTTGGTTGTTGTTGTTGTTGATAGTTTGGTTGTTGTTGTTGTTGATAGTTTGGTTGTTGTTGATAGTTTGGTTGTTGTTGTTGTTGATAGTTTGGCTGAAGTTGTTGATAGTTTGGTTGTTGTTGTTGGTAGTTTGGTTGTTGTTGTTCTTGATAGTTTGGTTGTTGTTGTTGTTGGTAGTTTGGTTGTTGTTGTTGATAGTTTGGTTGTTGTTGTTGTTGTTGATAGTTTGGTTGTTGTTGTTGTTGATAGTTTGGTTGTTGTTGTTGTTGATAGTTTGGTTGTTGTTGTTGTTCTTGATGGTTTGGTTGTTGTTGTTGTTGATAGATGTACGTATCAGTTGTTGTTGACGGATGTTCGTAGCAGTAGTACTGCTCGTAACTTGCCTGTGGCGGAGTATATTCCACCAGAGGATGGACTAAGTATTCATTTACTTGCCAGTAGTTGGCCTCTGGCAATACATAGCTTGCCAGAGGCTGTACATAATAGTACGATGGTGATTGTTGTTGTTGTTGATAGTTTGGTTGTTGTTGTTGTTGATGGTTTGGTTGTTGTTGTTGTTGTTGATGGTTTGGTTGTTGTTGTTGTTGATTGTTTGGTTGTTGTTGTTGTTGTTGATGGTTTGGTTGTTGTTGTTGATAGTTTGGTTGTTGTTGTTGTTGTTGTTGATGGTTTGGTTGTTGTTGTTGTTGATAGTTAGGTTGTTGTTGTTGATAGTTTGGTTGTTGTTGTTGATAGTTTGGTTGTTGTTGTTGATAGTTTGGTTGTTGTTGTTGTTGTTGATAGTTTGGTTGTTGTTGTTGTTGATGGATAGGTTGTTGTTGTTGTTGATGGTTTGGTTGTTGTTGTTTATAGTTTGGTTGTTGTTGTTGTTGTTGATAGTTTGGTTGTTGTTGTTGTTGATAGTTTGGTTGTTGTTGTTGTTGATAGTTTGGTTGTTGTTGTTGTTGATAGCTTGATTGTTGTTGTTGTTGATAGTTTGGTTGTTGTTCTTGTTGATAGTTTGATTGTTGTTGTTGTTGATAGTTTGGTTGTTGTTGTTGTTGATAGCTTGGTTGTTGTTGTTGTTGGTAGTTTGATTGTTGTTGTTGATAGTTCGGTTGTTGTTGTTTTTGACAGTTTGGTAGTTGTTGTTGTTGATACTTTGGTTGTTGTTGTTGTTGATAGATGTACGTATCAGTTGTTGTTGACAGATGTTCGTAGCAGTAGTACTGCTCCTAACTTGCCTGTGGCGGAGTATATTCCACCAGAGGCTGGACCAAGTACTCAGATACTTGCCAGTAGTTGGCCTCTGGCAATACATAGCTTGCCAGAGGCTGTACATAATAGAACGATGTTGATTGGTAGTTTGCCATTGGCAGGTAGCAGTCTACCATTGGCAGCGTGTAGATCGGAGGCGCGTAGAAATCCATGGCGATAGTTGGCGTTGAAAGATGCAACAAGACTTGTGATGAAACAACAAAGCTGTCACTTCAGTCAAATCCACGATACAATTGATTGTACAAAGTTCATTGACCCAGCGCTCGGATAAAACATACAAATATAACGTGATATCGTTTCTAAAGGTCGCCTAGGAATATATTGATAATTTTTGTTTTAAATGTTAATTCTGAACTTGAATGTATTTTATGGTGGATTTATACGTGCAATATGCTATATTGGTACTCCATTTTCTGCAAATAATAAAAGTGTAGATATTTAAGTGGATACATTAAATCAGCGAAATTATTCTGCAGTACCAGGGGCGGAACCAAGGGGGTAGGCTGGCAGTGGCGATGCCAGGATTTCTCCGGTGGGGATTTTAGAAAGGTCTAAAGGAAAAAGATGCTTGGGGATGCTAGGGAAAAATGCCGGGGTTTGATGAAAGATGAGGAGCTACACTCGCTTAGACCCTCTAAGCCCCTAATCATCCAGTGACACCGCTACTGCAACATAGACGACGAGCTTAACGAGTGTTGTGTTGAATGCAAACACGAATACACACACAACACACATGCATATACATATTAGCCATCAAACTTGTACCGGAGCTACGTAGGCTTTCCTATGAAGAAAGTTTGGATGTGATGAATCTATCAACGTTGGGGCAAGGAAGGGAAAGGAGACTTAAATAACGTCTACAGATACAAGACAGAAATAATGGAGTTGGAATAAATTGGACTAATGCAGCGAAAATTGAGAAAAACGAGATGTAGAGGGGATATTAAGAAACACAGTTATCCGTTCCGTTGTGTGGATACATGGAATAATATACGCAATACAATTGAAAAAGCTGGTAGCTTATTACTATTCAAAAATATATTAGACAAATATTGGCAAAGTACAGGACAGCCCAAAGCTTAGTTCATATCTTTTTAATCCAACTAGGTGAGAATATACACACAAAGCTAACATGTCTAGTTACTCTATGAGACCAACGAAAACAGCTGATCTGGAAACTGAAATGAATTATCTGAATTGATCAAGGAAAATGGTCGGATATAACCGGAAAGCCTGGATCAATCATCTTCAATGCAGCTTTTCAACTTTTCCTCTAGCTTTTCCCTTAGGTAACTTCAGCAGTAATTTGTCACAATATGGCCCTGTGTGCCCCACTCATGTTTGTGTATGTATGTCTGTAGCAATGAGTGTACGTGTGTCATTGTGTGTCCGGGTATGTGTGTGGTCAGTTTTGTGTTGAAAGCAGTCACAAAAAGCGACAGTGGTCAGTGTTCAGGTGTACAGAAGCTCATTATGTGAAACAGTCATAGTGTTTTGTGCATGTCTTGTGATGAATATCATGGTGATGTATCATTGTATGATGTAAGGTAATGAGAGGGGAACACTACCTTAAAGTATTTATTTCTTATTGGCGACTGTGTATAATTTGAACGCTCCATCCAATAATGTTGCCCTTGTATTATATAACCGTGTTATATGTAAGTATAAGTTTTAATATGGGTCTTGTTTTCAGACTGCTGTATATTAAATTATTGAACGTTATTTATTAAATTATACTTTTACTCAGTGTTGGCTGTTGTTGTTTATTGAATCATATTTATTGTTGTTGCTGTTTATTGAGTCATATTTATTGTTGTTGTTGTTTATTGAATCATATTTATTGTTGTTGTTGTTTATTGAATCATATTTATTGTTGTTGCTGTTTATTGAATCATATTTATTGTTGTTGCTGTTTGTTGAATCATATTTATTGTTGTTGTTGTTTATTGAATCATATTTATTGGTGTTATTGTTTATTGAATCATATTTATTTGTGTTGTTGTTACTTATTGAATCATATTTATATTTATTGTTGGATGTTTCTTATTGAATCATATGTATTGTTCTTGATTGTTATTTATTACTTATTTATTAATATTTATTCTTATTTATTGATGGTTGTTATTTAATGAATCACATATTTATTGTTGATTGTTATTATTTATTGAAGAACGTGGGCGGAGTGACATTATAGATTGTTATCGGATGATGGTTTATTATTTATTGTTATTTATTTATTATTTTCTTTCCAACTCTCTTTCTAGACTTTTTTCTCTTCGAACTCTCTTTCACTCTGAATCTTTTGGGCGCTTCCGGTACATGGGGCCCCTTAGGGTGGTAATAGTGCTTGCTCTCTTCCCATGCTACTGGATTTGTCTGTAATTAATAATAATAATAATAAAACGATTGTTATAATAACAAATGCAAATATTTTACAACGTCCGATATTTGTTTAATACCTTTACATAACATTAATATCTAATATATGAGGTCTCGTTCATGTTATATTTTCTGGATTATATAACAGCTATCCAGCATGACAAATGTCGCATCCACACCACTGCGCAAAATAACACCATGAGTAGAGAAAGTATTGTTTATTAATGTTACAGATGGAATCAACATTTAGACGTCAATACTTTCTCAACACCGTGTTACAATACGCTCATTGTCGTGATTTACTCTCGGTTGATTGTTCGACTCAGTTTGCAACAACTGGCGTAATATATCAAACTCTGCTGAACCAGACGAATGTTCACGGTTTTGGCGGTAACACGGGTAGATGACGGCTGGTGGTACGTCAGTGTTGCACGTGACTGATGTTGGTCACATGCCTGTACCAGAACTAGCTAGCTGCTGGTTGAGCTGGTTCAACTGTTCTTGATTGTTTGCCTGTGCCGCCTCATAACTGGACACAGGCTGCTGAAACATGTTGATCTGTTCATTGGACTGTGGCTGGTTATAACTCTGTAGAGGCTGGACATAACAGTGGAATTCCTGATAGTTTTCATGAGGCGGAGCTTGGCTCGGCTCGGGTTGTTGGAAGTTGGTGGATTGATGTTGATTGTTCGTCAGTGGTATTTCATAACCACTCACATTTTGCTGGAAGTGGCTTGACTGATGTTCGTCGTTGGTATATGGCGGTTCATACACTTCCAGAGGCAGCACGAAATATTCAGTAACCTGCTGGTAATTAGCCTCTGGCAATATATAACTAGCCAGAGGTTGTACATAGTAGGTGAGCTGTTGTTGAACATTTGTGTAGGGAGGCTGAAAGGTCCCCAGCGGTTGTTCTTGTGCCCTTGGAGGTTCAAAACTTGTGTTGGGCGGAACAGAATCCCCCAGATTTTGCACGTAACAGTAAAGCACTTGCTGAGTATCTGTCTGTGCAGGATCATACCCCTCTAGTGGCTGCACGTAGCAGTGGAACTGATGTTGATATATTGCCTGCGGCGATTCATTTCCGACCAGAAGTTGATGTGCAAAGTCAGCCTGTTCTGATTCATGCACTTGTGGTGGTGAATATCCCGCGAGATTTTCCGTCTGACCATTGAGTTGTAGACCTTCTTGAGGTGGTGAAAATGACCCTTGAGGCTCGGCAAATTGATTGACTTGGTCAACATTATTTGTCTGTGGTGGTTCAAAACCTGTCAGAGGTTGTTCGTGGTTGTACCACTGTTGTACACTCGCCAGTGGCTGCTCAGAGCCGTTGAACCCTTGTTGGTGGTTTGTTTGAAGCAGTTCATGGCTATATTCAGGCTGCTGACTATATAGGCTGCTGACTATATATAGGCTGCTGGCTATATAGCTAGCCTGCTCAGGGATATTTATCTGTGGCGGAATATATCACGCCAGAGACTCCACTTGGTAGTAGGGTTGTTGTTGTTGATGGTTTGGTTGTTGTTGTTGTTGATAGTTTGGTTGTTGTTGTTGATAGTTTGGTTGTTGTCGTTGATAGTTTGGTTCTTGTTGTTGATGGTTTGGTTGTTGTTGTTGTTGATCGTTTGGTTGTTGTTGTTGTTGATAGTTTGGTTGTTGTTGTTGATAGTTTAGTTGTTGTTGTTGATAGTTTGGTTGTTGTTGTTGTTGTTGATAGTTTGGTTGTTGTTGTTGTTGATGGATTGGTTGTTGTTGTTGTTGATGGTTTGGTTGCTGTTGTTGTTGTTGATAGTTTGGTTGTTGTTGTTGATAGTTTGGTTGTTGTTGTTGTTGATAGTTTGGTTGTTGTTGTTGTTGATAGTTTGGTTGTTGTTGTTGTTGATAGTTTGGTTGTTGTTGTTGTTGATAGTTTGGTTGTTGTTGCTAATAGTTTGGTTGTTGTTGTTGATAGTTCGGTTATGTTGATAGTTTGGTTGTTGTTGTTGATAGTTCGGTTGTTGTTGTTGTTGATAGTTTGGTTGTTGTTATTATTGATAGTTAGGTTGTTGTTGTTGTTGATAGTTTAGTTGTTGTTGTTGATAGTTTAGTTGTTGTTGTTGATAGTTCGGTTGTTGTTGTTGTTGATAGTTTGGTTGTTGTTGTTGTTGATAGATGTACGTATCAGTTGTTGTTGACGGATATTCGTAGCAGTAGTACTGCTCGTAACTTGCCTGTGGCGGAGTATATTCCACAAGAGGCTGGACCAAGTATTCAGTTACTTGCCAGTAGTTGGCCTCTGGCAATACATAGCTTGCCAGAGGCTGTACATGATAGTACGATGGTGATTGTTGTTGTTGTTGATAGTTTGGTTGTTGTTGTTGATAGTTTGGTTGTTGTTGTTGTTGTTGATTGTTTGGTTGTTGTTTTTGTTGTTGATGGTTTGGTTGTTGTTGTTGATAGTTTGGTTGTTGTTGTTGTTGATGGTTTGGTTGTTGTTGTTGTTGATAGTTTGGTTGTTGTTGTTGATAGTTTGGTTGTTGTTGTTGATAGTTTGGTAGTTGTTGTTGTTGATAGTTTGGTTGTTGTTGTTGTTGATAGTTTGGTTGTTGTTGTTGTTGATGGTTTGGTTGTTTTTGTTGTTGATAGTTTGGTTGTTGTTGTTGTTCTTGATAGTTTGGTTGTTGTTGTTGTTGATAGATGTACGTATCAGTTGTTGTTGACGGATATTCGTAGCAGTAGTACTGCTCGTAACTTGCCTGTGGCGGAGTATATTCCACCAGAGGCTGGACCAAGTATTCAGATACTTGCCAGTAGTTGGCCTCTGGCAATACATAATTTGCCAGAGGCTGTACATAATAGTACGATGGTGATTGTTCTTGTTGTTCATAGTTTGGTTGTTGTTGTTGTTGTTGATTGTTTGGTTGTTGTTTTTGTTGTTGATGGTTTGGTTGTTGTTGTTGATAGTTTGGTTGTTGTTGTTGATAGTTTGGTTGTTGTTGTTGTTGATGGTTTGGTTGTTGTTGTTGTTGATAGGTTGGTTGTTGTTCTTGATAGGTTGGTTGTTGTTGTTGATAGTTTGGTTGTTGTTGTTGTTGATGGTTTGGTTGTTGTTGTTGTTGATGGTTTGGTTGTTGTTGTTGTTGATAGTTTGGTTGTTGTTGTTGTTCTTGATAGTTTGGTTGTTGTTGTTGTTGATAGATGTACGTATCAGTTGTTGTTGACGGATGTTCGTAGCAGTAGTACTGCTCGTAACTTGTCTGTGGCGGAGTATATTCCTCCAGAGGCTGGACCAAGTATTCACTTACTTGCCAGTAGTTTGCCTCTGGCAATACATAGCTTGCCAGAGGCTGTACATAATAGTACGATGGTGCTTGGTAGTTTGCCATTGGCAGGTAGCAGTCTACCATTGGCAGCGTGTAGATCGGAGGCGCGTAGAAGTCCATGGCGATAGTTGGCGTTGAAAGATGCAACAAGACTTGTGATGAAACAACAAAGCTGTCACTTCAGTCAAATCCACGATACAATTGATTGTACAAAGTTCATTGACCTAGCGCTCGGATAAAACATACACATATAACGTGATATCGTTTCTAAAGGCCGCCTAGGAATATATTGATAATTTTTGTTATAAATCTTAATTTTGAACTTGAATGTATTTTATGGTGGATATATACGTGCAATATGCTATGTTGGGACTCCATTTCTGCAAATAATAAAAGTGTAGATATTTATGTGGATACATTAAATTAGCAAAATGATTCTGCGGTAACAGGGGCGGAACCAAGAGGGTAGGCTGGCAGTGGCGATGCCAGGATTTCTCCGGTGGGGATTTGAGAAAGGTCTAAAGGAGAAAGATGCTTGGGGATGCTAGGGAAAAATGCCGGGGTTTGATGAAAGATGAGGAGCTACACTCGTTTAGACCCTCTAAGCCCCTAATCATCCAGTGGCGCCGATACTGCAACATAGACGACGAGCTTAACGAGTGTTGTGTTGAATGCAAACACGAATACACACACAACACACATGCGCATGCATATTAGCCATCAAACTTGTACCGGAGTTACGTAGGCTTCCCTATGAAGAAAGGTTGGATGTGATGGATCTATCAACGTTGGGGCAATGAAGAGAAAGGAGACTTGAATAACGTCAACAGATACAAGACCGATATAATTCAGTTGGAATAAATCGGACTAGTGCAGCCAAAATTGAGAAAAACGAGATGTAGAGAGGATATTAAGAAACACAGTTATCGGTTCCGTTGTGTGGATACATGGAATAATATACGCAATACAATTGAAGAAGCTGGTAGCTTATTACTATTCAAAAATATATTAGACAAATATTGGCAAAGTACAGGACAGCCCAAAGCTTAGTTCATATCTTTTTAATCCAACTAGGTGAGAATATACACACAAAGCTAACATGTTTAGTTACTCTATGAGACCAACGAAAACAGCTGATCTGGAAACTGTAATGAATTATCTGAATTGATCAAGGAAAATGGTCGGATATGACCGGAAAGCCTGGTTCAATCATCTTCAATGCAGTTTATAAACTTTTCCTCTAGATTTTCCCTTTAGGTAACTTGAGCAGTAATTTGTAACAATATCGCCCTGTGTGCCCCAGTCATGTTTGTGTATGTATGTCTGTCTCAGTGAGTGTGTGTCCGGGCATGTGTGTGTGGTCAGTTTTGTGTTGATAGCAGTCACAAAAAGCGACAGTGGTCAGGGCTCAGGTGTACAGAAGCTCATTATGTGAAACTGCCAAAGTGTATTGTGCATGTCTTGCGATAAATAGCATGGTGTCTTGTGATAACTATCATTGTATGGTGTAAGGTGATGAGAGGGGACACTACCTGAAAGTATTTATTTCTTATTGGTGACTGTGTATAATTTGAACACTCCATCCAATAATGTTTATATAACCGTTGTATTATATAACCGTGTTATATGTAAGTATACGTTATAATATGGGCCTTGTTTTCAGACTGCTGTTTATTAGTTTATTGAACGATTGTTATAATAACAAATGCAAATATTATACACGTCCGATATTTGTTTAATACCTTTACATAACATTAATATCAAATATATGAGATCTCGTTCATGTTATAATTTCTGGATTATATAACAGCTATCCAGCATCACAAATGTCGCATCCACACGACTGCGCAAAATAACACCATGATTAGAGAAAGTATTGTTTATTAATGTTACAGATGGAATCAACATTTATAGGTCAATACTTTCTCAACACCGTGTTACAATACGCTCATTGTCGTGATTTATTCTCGGTTGATTGTTCGACTCAGTTTGCTACAACTGGCGCATTAAATCAAACTCTGCTGAACCAGACGAATGCTCACGGTTTTGGCGGTAACACGGGTAGATGACCGCTGGTGGTACGTCAGTGTTGCACGTGACTGATGTTGGTCACATGCCTGTACCAGAGCTAGCTAGCTGCTGGTTGAGCTGGTTCAACTGTTCTTGAATGTTTGCCTGAGCCGCCTCATAACTGGACACAGGCTGCTGAAACATGTTGATCTGTTCATTGGACTGTGGCTGGTTATAACTCTGTAGAGGATGAACATAACAGTGGAATTCCTGATAGTTTTCATGAGACGGAGCTTGGCTCGGTACACTGACAGACTTTACACTGAAGGCTTACTGAAGGTACACAGAAGGCTTGACAGTTGTAACAGTGTACGAGATCCCGAGTGCAAACTGCACCACTGAAGTTAGTCTCTGAGGGCGCACGCGTATAAGACAGACATCCATCAAATAACGACTGTGGCGACCGTTCTGGATGTCATCGAGGAGAGCTGCTCCACGGTATCATGAGTCTTCGGCTCCAGGACGAAATCCAGACCTGAGACACAAGTGGCTCTGAGTAAAGCAGAATCCGCGTCCGTGACCGCTAGTACCAAGGAGTTAGAGGAGGATCCTTGTTGCTGGACGTGGCCAACTGGATGTTACAACAAGGTGAAAAAAGGATACTCAAAGACGGTCCCGATCTACTGTATTCCAGGAGGCGCCATTACTACGTCTGCTGGGTCTGATACACACTGTGACTACCTTACAGGAACATGCGTACTTCACTCACGGAAGATATTGAGGAGGGTGCCAGACCACGCTTTTAATACAAGAAGCATACTGATCGGAGACCACGATCTTGTTATAACCGACAGAGGTTTCCATTCCGGACCTTGGCATAACAGAAAGGCTACTGAATCAATCAGGACGTATCACTTAGGGTCCGGGTTAACCGCTGTTGAGGTTGGTAAGGACCGGTGAAGAAAGATATGGACCAATTCGAGAAGTCTGAAATAATCGCCCGATTCAGATTCTTGGTGAAGCACTCCTGGATAATTGACAGCAGCCTGACACCATGTGAGGTTGCCAAATCATTGGTTGCATCAACCAGGGCGGCAATCGCCGCGAATCCAACTGAATGGGCGAGAGAGCATCTGAAGGAACATTACACGAGAGCGGACAACTCTGGAGGGACTCTCATCGTCCAAGACTGCATCCCGGTGGACATCAGCATCTCAAACACCTCAGTGTTACAGTGATGATGCAGTTACATATACTATCTCGGGCCAGAGACACAGTGCGTTTATGGACAGGAGGACGCTGGTGATTAAGGGGAAGAGCATGAAGATCCCGTGCACGAGCCCGATACGTCATTTCGTGATCAATGACGTGCTTCACTCATCACACGGAGGTGGTTGGATTAAGAACAAGGTAGTGCCTATTAGGGTCTCCGATGTCACCCGTCACACCAGATTGCTCCCTGAATCATCTGAGTGGATCTACAGGAAGGATGACGCGGAACGTGGTGACATCGTGCAGGACATGTTGATCGATCACGACAATGACATCTCGAAGCGTAGGAAAAGTCGGCATCACGAGATGCCAGGGACAGAGAGATCAATCAGGTTCCTGATCGGATTCGGGCATCTTGGGGGGTTTGAACAGGTTA
This sequence comes from Sacculina carcini, assembly GCA_916048095.2. Taxonomy (NCBI): domain Eukaryota; kingdom Metazoa; phylum Arthropoda; class Thecostraca; family Sacculinidae; genus Sacculina; species Sacculina carcini. The sequence continues at coordinate 1,651,816 of OU696590.1, forward strand.
CGGCCATTTTCAATTGGCTGATGGCATGTTTCTCCATAATGGGGATGATGGCCTTCTTCAGACTTCGTGGGCTGAGTAAAGTTCAAGTCACTGGAAAGGGCCGAGTTGCACGTGATATATAAATGAGTAACTAAATGCCGCTGAGTGGATTAAGAAAAACTAAATGTGCAAGATGGCTATCTTCCGGCGTGACCAGCATCTAAATTCAGCACTGCTCCTCGGTGAGCTTAAGTATTTCCGAGAGGCGCACCTACGCGACAAGCTGATGAAGCCGGAGCATATGAGTCTCGCTAAGAACAGGGATTGTCTCAAGATGATCACACCAGGTGAGTATCTTCGAGACTGTCTCATTGTTGAAGCGACTCGGTGCGCTGTTGGAAAACTGGACCCTCCCACACAGCTGAACTTTTTGCGGCCCGAGATGCTCTCTACGTCTCCGAATGCAGTTTCCTGGAGGGAACGCCATTCCAGACAGTGCCAGTGGATCTGGAGAGTGTGCTGTCTGTGACCATTCAACATTTCCAGGAGTGGAAATACGCGTTCTTGCGGGGCATCCGATGCGTATCCGGGAGAACCAGAATCGAGATGTCCTTCCAGATTGGCACCTTTCACTGTCAGTTTTATGGCAGCCTGGTAGTAGTGTCTAACATGAGATGGGGCACTCCTCATTTAATGACATACAACCAGCTGCTCAATGTGAAGTCCGCCGTGTACAGCGCGTTTGACGCCCTCTTGTACTCGAAGCTCGCCGACACTTCCAAGAAGTACTCCCTGTATGAGAGAACACTCAGTGTTGACAAATATGCAGGACGACGTCGTTGAAAAGGGAGAGGGCGCATTCGCGACTATTAAGGAGATGCTGGCGATCGCCATCGCGACGGTCTTACGCGACCATGAGCGATCAGTCGGACATCGATTCACTGCGGAGATCCACGCTAATCAGGACATTGTGTCGTCACGGACGGCTCGAGAGCTGATGGAGCCTTGTGAAACAGTGGTAGACGCACACATCACTCTCGAGGTGGAGGGATTATGACCGGCTACGCGTTGGTTGACTCCGCCTCGTCTGCTCAAAAACTTCAGGAGCGTATGACAGACGAGCCCCGTGTGCGAGTCCACATCCAGATCAGTTAGAAACATGTGGGTGAAGACGTTTTGCTGTGAGAATTACCGGAAACACCGCTGCTGGCCAGCAGTATGTCTGACCCAGGACACACTCCCTCGGATCAGGAAGGCGGTCAGCTCGAACTCATGGAACGAGGTGGTTCCGAACGGCTGGCCCCCTGAGTGGTTCAATGGTGTGGTGTTGTCTGAGACATTTGAATTTGACTACCACGTAGAGCCGTCGGATCTGCTCAAGGACACCGCTCTGATCGGGTCCAGATCAGAGTGGATGCTCGAGTACGATCCTGACGCATATCTTTTGATATACGGCTCTGAGATGCCGAAAGCCCGGAGATCCTTCAACCGCGTGTTGCTCGCTTACATCCAGACGCCGGATGTGGAAGTGAAGGTGATCGACGAGATAGAACGTAACGGATGTCTGTCTGAGGAGGATCGCGTCCAAATGGTGTGCTGGTAGGAGAAGGAGCACAAGCCGGCAAAAGCGAGGGGCATTGGAAAAACGACGCAGAACATCCGCCTTTACCATACCGTAACCGAGAAAACATTGCCGACAGTGTCTTCCGAAGTGGATGGAGGGGATGCAGCAGAAGGCGTACGATGCACACGAGTGCGATGATCGTCTACGCCGCCTGTCTGCTTGACACCCATGCGACTGTGCTTGGGCAGGGGGACAATCAGATTGTTGTCCACAAGACGCCCTCTGCCCGCGAGCTCGTCCGCCGACGTGAGACACTGCCGACACTTTCCAGAAGATTCATTGACATACTTCACGACATATCGACGAAGATGGACATGACCTTGAAAAAAGAGGAGACGTGGGTGGCGACCTGTCTTGTCGAGTACGCAGAGATACTTCCTCCATGGAGCAGAGGTGTCGGGATCTCTTAAAAGGATAAGCAAAATATCCAATGAGATGAATACCGGCTTTTCTACGACGACTGCTGGAGTAGGAAGTATTTTTTCGGCGGCAGTAGGAGTGGCCAGGGCAGACGTTGGAGCCGAAGCTGCCTACTTTATTGCCTGTGTAGACGCAAGTACGCTGTTAATGAAAAAGTACGGTTACACTGTTGGTCAGGCGACTGCGCTGTGCTTGCTGTCCAAATCGCTTGGTGGACTGCCTATCGTCCATTACGCCTCCATGCAGGTGAGGGGGTGCATGGATCCGCTTCCGGAGGCGCTGCGACTCCTGAGAACGTGTAGGCGGGTTCTTCCGGAGGTGTACTCCTTGTTGTCGCGTCTCGTCGTATCGGAGGTCGGTTCAGGTCGGGAGGAGAGTCTCATCCTCAACCCGTTCTGCCTGAATCTTCGTCTGCCGGAGGTCTCTGAGGCATGTATACGTCGGAATCACTCCCGTCAATCGTCAATAATAACGATTTGCTGGCTCTGTTCTCTCCCAGAGCTGACGGAGAAAAGGAAAAACTGTTACAAGATCTTTCTCGAATCTCGCCGTTTTCACCACGTCTGGCGAACTACATGCTTGGACTAAGCAGCATCGCCCTTCGAGAGCGACTCCTCACAAAGTTCTCTTCTACTTTATGACCATCTCATCGATTGAGAGTCTTGGAAACCCCCTAATGCCAACCTCAACTTAGAAGAATGTCAGCCTCAACCTCATCGACATCGAGGCCAAGGTCGTCCAGGAACGCCACAGCCTCATTCATAGTTAGATCACAGCGTGCAGACATTCTATTGATAAATATATGACATTTGAAATACACCCACTATACGCGGTGTACCCTAAGGCGCTCTCCGGCAGTGATATATTTTAAAATAACATATTTAATTTTGTTTTCGTATTTCACCATGTATAATGAACCTAATTATACAAAAATAACTAATTTCAATTAGCCAACTTCATTAATTTTATGGTCGCCGGTTAATGGGTTAATGTTGAAGAAGCTGAGAATATGACTCTTGCTCGTGGAAGACACCCAGGATACATTGGTGGAGTTACTCGTATTACGCATAGCCTCCGACCGTGGATGTGTCTTGCAGGGTCAAACCTCGACAAATTACTCAACACGATACACAATACGAAGACAACGTTGTGTGTTGAGGATCTTGGTGTGACCGCGTCACTCGTCGTAGGAGGATCAGTGGCACATCGGCTTAACGATATTACAAGTCGATCCGGTGCTATCTGTAACCAGTTAGTGAACTTCAATACTCACGCAACTTGGAATACAGATAGCCTTCTGAGAAACGCTCGAGGTAGCATCAATTTTACAATCTGTTTCCAGTCAATAATACTGTATTCATTGAGTCGTTTGTCGTTGTTACACAGAAACGGGGCTAAAATCGGTGGTGTCTGGCTTGTGGAATTCCGGTGTGACGGATGTTGCCGAGAGGTTCCAGGAAACATTCACGACCTGTTGGACTCTCCCGGATTCTCCGGTCTTGAAATTGGTTCGCAGATTACCTCCCTGCAGGTTGTTGACAGGAGGACCTCACAAAGCACTGCAGCCATGGCGGATTCGCTGGCTGTCCACCTCGGACGCTCGTTGGCGAAGAGCATATTTGCGTATAGGTCCAGGGACGTTTCTACGCTGATCAACACCGTCGAGTGCTGACCCTGGCTCTGGTCAGTATAATCTGACGGAACTTGGCAGGGTGTCACTGTCCATTTTGATTGACACATGTGTTTTGTATCTTTTTGCATACTGCGACTTTCATGTTGCATGTATCTTTTTGCCTGTATTCGAGGTGTGTGAGGATTCTGCACGATCTGCTGAGTTGCGTGTCCAGGAGCCCCATCTCTGCAATTTCACGACAACTGCTCCACGCCGGCAGAGGATTCCAAAGAGATATCCAAAGAGAGATCGGAACAAGAGCCGGGAGCATCACGGTTGTGACCCGCTCCATGCACACACACATGATCAGAAACTGTCGTCGGAATGTCACAGGAATTGTATCCAGACTCTATCGTGTACCTGATGCAACAGAGACTGAGATCAGGCAACTTGTGCGTCTCGCCTCAGAGCACGGAATTGACCTCACCACCAGGGTGGTCTGCTCTGAGACTGAGTCGATCTCGCTGGTTCGTTCAGCTGTTCCTGAAGTCAGATCATCAAACCCGATCCGGAGCTGGAACCTGCCAGCCCCTAGCGCGATTCAAGCAGGTGTGACAATTAGGGACATCGACTCAAGAGCTCTCGTCGGGGAGGTGGCGGATTGCAACCTGCCCGAATGTGTGTTGATATCCCACTTCGCTCGTCTGTTCAGGCCTGAAACGAAGGTGCTTACATTGGAGGACGCTGACGGAGAAGTAGCGCACGCGATCCGCCACATTGTTCAGTTGGACCACGTCCCTGTTGTAGTATGTCAACCGGATTTGGGTGACCGGCTGGGAGTCGCAATGAGTCCATCTTTCATTGCATCTGACCCGCACTTCGGAGACACTTGGAAAGCCAGACAGCACGGTTTTTCGCTAGGGGAGTTTGGTCTAGCACAGCAGACTACGACGTAGTTGTGATGCGTAGCCAATCCGTGTTCGGTTCCTGGATTGCGAGACGGCCAGAGTGTGATCCTATTTCACGATACTCGTAGCGCTCATGTATCCGAGGTCGACGTTTGTATAGAGAACGGTTTCACGGGTGGATTCGTGACGAGCGGACGATTCTGCAGTCTCTTTAGTGATATGACTCCAACAGGCATCAGCTGGAAGTTTTCCTCCACCGAGTCAGTGATCAGGTTTGTGGAAAGCGTGACCGAGGCGAACGGACTCCTGTGCGCAGGTCCACATGCGGAATTAGCAAATGAGCTCTGTCTATCGACTGTGAGTCCAGAGATGGTCAGGGGCGCACTTGCCACTAAGTTGTCTGAGTCTGAAGAGGAGCTTAGACTATCTCGGAGGCAGCCACTTGATCACAGGTCGCGACAAGATCTAGCGGCTGTGAGGGGTGCTGCTGTTCGCCTTGCGTGCTGGTTGCGTGCGTCTTGCAACAAGACGCCTTGCGTGCGTCTTGTTGTTCTATCTCTTTATCTTGAGAGTACGGTGGAAGAGTTCAGCGTACACGTTCACTGGTCTAGACGAGGTTATGAGTTGTGCCAGGGCGACTGTGGGAGGGGGGTTCGGGGGCCTTGGAGAGTGCGGCTGGATCACCATTGGCTGAGAGTCGCGGCGATTTTGTGGTACTGCACTGGCTCCAGTCGTCGTGGTTGGAGTGGGCGGGGGCTGGTGCGCAGCGTGATCGGATTTGACTTCATGTGATGTTCTCGTCGTTTCATTGATCGTCTCGGTCTCTCTCAGGGTTGTTGATTCCTGTGTTTTGAGTGTAATAATGCGTGTTATATGTCTACTGTATGGAGTTCCAGAATGAAGCCCATAACGAGGTGCTCTCATTGAGATGCTCGTTTTGTTCATGATGCCCAGTGTCCACGGAGGCATCGGACGTTGCGCACGTTTGCGTCTGTCTCGGTGATTCATGTTGTATTGATCGTTGGCGGTGTTTTGTGACTTTGTCTTCGTGATGTAGTTCGGGATCCCCTAACGTTCTTTGCGATTTTCATGTGGGCTCCAAGTGGGAGTGAGATCGCCTGCTCTCGGACCAATCGGTGTTTGGGTAAATGATCGGGTGCCTGGCTGTATGGATGTTCTATTGTGTGTTTTAACTTGGTTTCTTAGGGGTGTCAACCAAGTACTCGATACTTCTGAGAGTATGGGCCGAGTACTTGATCGCCTATACGAAGTACACGTCAAGTGCACTACGCTTTGTTTTGATTTAAATGCAGTGCAGTGGTTGAGCTGTGTTACATGTATTTTAGAGGGTTAGTTATAATGTTTATTCGGTTCATTTGATTACCTGTAGTTCGACCATAAGTGGGCGTGTACTTATATCGAATTCAGTTTATATAACGCTATTCTTAACATTGTGTTTCACCTAACCCAGATGTTACATTTTTGCTGTTCTTTCAGATGTTGTTATGATTGTTCCCCAATAAATCTTGGTAAACAATCGGACTTTTCTGCATCATAACAGCATCCCCTGAGTCGTTGCTTCAAAATGGTCATTCTCGTATGCAGCGTACCACAATGTGAATTCAGCACTCCCGACAGCAGTGAGGCAGTCGCCATCGCGCTCATAAACAATCATAATCTGGCCCATCAACCCATCATCGGTGGCGCTCTCAGTCGGCCCAATGGCCCGAAGCTGGAGCGACCGCATATCGACATGGGTGTGGAGTGTGAAATTAAGAATATGTTCATTCGTCGATAGGAGAGATTCTACCGCGGCTCCGGAATTGACCCAGCATCGGTGCCAGCTCAGTTGTTCCAATGTGCCAGTGACGCTCTGGGCGACGCTCTCCTGAATGTGGATCCATTGATCACGACCCGCACACTCGATGAGGTCCTGACCGCCATGAAATCTCTGGCGGTCATCCCAGTGTCACGAGGTGCCAAGAGGGCGGAACTAGTCGCAATGCATCAGGAGGCTGACGAAGAGTTCAGGGCATATGCAGCTCGAGTCAGCGGCAAGGCGGAAGCCTGCTCATTCTCAGTTTCTCATACCTGTACTTGCGGACAGAGGTGTAACATCAACTACACATACGAAGCCATTAGAGACGTGTTGCTCGTTGGAATATCCGATACAGACATACGGCGCGAAGCTCTCAGCGTGGAAGGCACCATGTCGAAGTCAGTCAATGACGTCATCGGATTCGTCGAGAACAGCGAGATGGCTCGGAACACACTCTGTTCGGCTGGCAACTGGGCAAAGTCGTCTTTCAAATGCACCGCGTCAAACAATGTCACCAGGAGTGCCACACAACCCCATGAACAGCGTGCTACTCCGCCACCTCCTACGTCCCCTACCGACAGGAACAGGAAAGGCACACGCCCTGACTGCGGAGTGCGGTTTGCAGTGTTGACAGAGAGCCAACGAGGTTGGAACATGAAGCCTCATGAACGCTGAAAGGGTTGTTACATGGCACAGCGACGACACCGCAGCCACCCGAAACGGAATGATGCAGGTACCAGCTGCGTGTCATTGAATCAGTTTGTTAAATCAGCTGTCTATCACGTCCACCATCCCATCACTAGACTCTCAGCGCTCGCAATTGTCAACGTTGCAGCATCATGCATTCAAAGACGGTAGATGGCATCGCGCTGGTCTCCGCAAACATCCGACCATACAGGTTCGTATCACAATGGATTACAGCCCTCATTCTGCGCGCAAACCTCCCACAACTGTTCCGTTTGCGGTGGTCGACGCGATTTCAGACAGCGGGGCAAATCAGTTTGGTCATTACGACAATAAGTTCGCCACGGATTCTCCACGAGTGACCTCCGTCCAGTATCGTTGAAACTTCAGGCGGCCAATAAATCTGTCATCCCTATTGCAAGGGCATTCTTTGGTGTTGTGGAAGGTTGGGACTCTCATGGTCGTAGGCACGAGTGCCGCGCTATGATATACGTCAGTAATGCTGTGCAGGATTCGTTTCTCTCGCATGCGTCTCTCGTGGCCTTAGGATTATTACCAGCCGATTTTCCAAAAATAAGATGTCGCGAGATATATGATGGCAGCGGTAATTCACAGGCCCATGGGGGCCATGTGGTAACTGCCCAGGTGACCTGCGATGAAGATAGCGATATTGGTGATGCATGCAAGTGTTCACCGCGTCAGCTCCCACCGCCTCGACCAGCTCACCTGCCGTTTCCGTGCAAACCTGAAAATAAAGAAAAGATGCGTCGATCGCTTTTAAATCATTTCGCCTCGTCAGCCTTCAACATCTGTCCTCATCACCCGTTACCAGAGATGGACGGGCCACCCGTCGAAATTCATGTGGATGAAGCTGCAGTTCCCCGCGCGTGCCACACTGCTGCGCCTATACCAATCCATTGGCAGGAGAAGGTCTTGAGTGACCTACGTCGAGATGAGGCACTAGGGGTGATCGAGCGGGTCCCGTACGGTGAACCGTATAAGTGGTGCCACCGCATGGTCGTCACGCGTAAAAACGACGGCACTCCTCGTAGAACGGTGGATTTGTCTCCACTCAATCGATACTGCCGCCGAGAGCCGTTTGCGACTGAATCGCCATTTTATTTGGCTCGTAGAGTGCCACCGAATGCTTGGAAAACAGTCACTGACGCATGGAATGGCTACCATTCTGTTCCATTGCATGAGGCGGACCGACATTTCACCACATTCGTTACACCATTTGATCGTAGGAGATACCGCCGTGCACCACAAGGTTTTCTGTCATCTGGCGACGGCTACAATCGCCGCTTCGACGCCATTCTCGCCGATTTCCCGAGGAAAGAGCGATGCGTGGACGACCCAATTCACTTTGATGACTTTCTGGAGTCCCACTGGTGGCGCACAATCGATTTCCTCATGATCACTGGAGACGCTGGTGTAGTGTTATGTGCATGGAGTGTTAGTGTGTGTGTGTGTGTGTGTGTGTGATTCGCGTTTGTGCTCCTGTTGTGTACTATGTTTGTATGTATGTATGTATGTACTAGTATGACTGACACGCCGTGAATTGTTCATGCCCGCGGCGGCGGCGAGTGACCGGCTCGCTGCTGATTGGTTGCTGCGGCGGGTGAGGCTTTGTGTGTGTGCGTGTGTGTTTGTGTAGGTGGTTTGACGGTTGGAGGAGATACTGTGCTGTGCGAGTTGAGCGGCTGTGCGTTAATTACAAGCTATTTCGGCATAATGTCCAAGTCTGAGAGTGTTGCTCCTGGTGCGATGGCGTTTGACATCAAACTTATTCCGGAGTTCAGAGGCAATGATGATTGTTCCGTGTCTGAATGGTTCAGCAAGTTGCATTAGATATGCAGATTGTACAACGTTTCGTTTGTTGCTGCCGTCATCCCACTTCGACTCACAGGAAATGCATACCGAGTGTATGACCAGCTTTCGGATCAAAGCAAACTTGATGTGGATCAAGTTCAGCGAGCGTTGGTGAAGGCGTTCGAGGTCGATTCTTTTTCTGCTTATGATCAGCTGGTGACGCGTCGGCTACAGTCTAGAGAACCGGTTGACGCGTATCTTGCGGATATAAAACGACTCGCTCAGCTCGCTGGTGGACTGCAGGAAGCAGCGATAAACAGCGCTTTCGTCCACGGTCTGCCCGACTACGTGCGTCGAACACTCCGTGCCAACGCTCGAATATCAGAAATGACCGTGTCTCAGCTGGTGGAGAGCGCTCGCGGAATATTGGCTGACGAAGAGGCCGCCATTGCAGGTATGTCTTGTTCCACCTCAGCGACGAGTGACCGCCATTGTGGCAGTTGTTCCTGTGTCAATGCCACCAAAAAACAGTCATTCAAATGCGCACAAACGTGCAATCAGTTGAGTGAGAAAAGCCACAAGTCAAATACGCGTTATAATAGCCGTCATAAGCCGAGAAATGTTTACTGCTTTAAATGTGGCGTTAAAGGACATTTTGCTGCACAATGTTCGGGAAACGGACAGCGAGAAGACGCGTGAGCGTCGGCGTCTTCTCGTTTGCCAATGACGCCTTACCCACGACACTCATGCGAGTAAATGATTGTGAGAAATCTGTACTCGTCGACTCAGGCTGTTCCAAGTGCATAATTCATCAGTCGTGTTGTGGTTCATGGGAACCATATGTTTGCACTATTGTAACTGTAGACGGCACCAAGCATAGGAGTCTTGGCAGGACAATGGTATGCTTACAAAGTGCTGCTCATTCACCAAAATTTGTTGAAGCCATGGTTGTCAGCTTCAAACCGTTGAATTTTGAATTTGTGTTGGGTATGAATGGTATATCGTCCTACGGTGGTGTGTGCATCAGTGGCGAGGGTAATGTGAGACTTGGTGTGCATTGTGACGCTACAGCAAGAACTCAGTACACGGCTGGAGCGGCTGATGCTTCTGGTGGAATGCCGGGTAAACTGACCGACCTTGTCATTGAACGACAAGACTTTACAGCAAAGTTCAGTGCTGACAAGAAACAGTGGACAGCTGCGTGGAAATGGGCAGACGGACGGCCACCAGGTGCTCTAAAAAACAAAGTTCGTGAATACGCCATGAAGCCCAGTGTTCGAATGGAATACCGTAGAGAAGTATTGGACTGGATCAAGCGTGGCTGGCTGCAACGATATGATGAACGAGAGCACGGACCTGCGAAAGCGTTAATTCCCCTAATGGCTGTCGTTCAAAATAATAAGCACAAAACCAGGCCAGTCCTTGACTTCAGAGAGCTCAATGACTTCATAAATCCATTCACTGCCAACAGTGACGTTTGTGCCGACAAAATTCGCCTGTGGAGACGTGTTGGAGGCAGTGCGGTGTTGATCGATTTGAGGAAGGCTTACTTGCAAATCGCCGTGAGCTCCGACTTGTGGCCTTTTCAAACCGTCAATTTCGAGGGCCGCCGTTTTTGTCTCACTAGACTCGGATTCGGTCTCAATGTCGCCCCATTGGTGATGCAAGCCGTACTGGAGACTGTGTTGAAACAGGACCCGACTGTGTTTCAGGGTACGTCTTCCTACATCGACGATGTGCTTGTGAACGCGAATGTCGTTGGTGTGGACAAGGTGGTTGCACACCTGGAAAAATACGGCCTCGTGTGCAAAGCTCCCGAGCGACTGCGAGACGGCGCTCGTGTCCTTGGTGTCAGAGTGGACAGCCATGGTCGTCATCTGCGTTGGCGCCGTGACAACTGTGTTGGTGACATACCGGATGTTCTCACACGGCGGAACGTGTTTTCAGTTTGTGGCAAACTGACAGGGCACATGCCAGTGTGTGGCTGGCTGCGTGTGGCGGCAGCATACATCAAGCGTCGAGCAAATGCTGCAACTGCAAGCTGGGATGACAAGCTGCGTGACGGTGGAGAAGTCCGCAAAATGCTGGAGGAAATATTGGCCCGTGTGAAAGATGCTGATCCTGCAACTGGACGCTGGGATGTAGTTGATGGAGACGCCACTGTTTGGACCGATGCTAGTTCATTGGCCATGGGTGCGGTATTGGAGATCGGCGGGTCAGTGATTGAAGACGGATGCTGGTTGCGCACTGAGGATGCGGCTCATATTAATATGGCGGAACTCGATGCTGCTGTCAAAGGTGTGAACCTGGCGCTTATTTGGAAGCTGAAAAAATTCCGTCTAGTTACTGATTCCCGCACAGTCTTCCACTGGATAAGCAACGCATTGAGTGGGCAATCGAGGCTTCAAACAAAAGCCGCCAGTGAAATGCATATTCGCAGGAGGTTGTCTGTTCTCACGTCTCTGGTGGCAGAGTACCAGTTGGACGTTAACGTCGCATTCGTCAGCTCAAGTTGCAATCTGGCGGACCAGCTGACTCGTGTGCCCACCGCCTGGCTGAGAAAGCAGCCTAATGCAGCCGTGTCAGTGGCAGCAGCAGCGACAGCACCGTGTACTTCACCGCATGATCCTCTCGCTGTCGTGCGAGCCGTGCATGAGGCCTCTGGTCACCCTGGTGTGAGGCGAACACTGTATTTCTCGAAGAAGAAAGACCCGTGTGTGAGCAGAAGGATGGCCCAAACGGTGGTGAGAAATTGTGATGCATGCCAGTCAGTTGATCCTGCTCCTGTGCGGTGGGCAGCAGGCAAGTTGCACGTAAAGCGCAACTGGCATCGTCTGGCCATCGACGTGACGCACGCAGGGCTTCACCATTACCTCACTGTGATCGACTGTGGCCCGTCGCGATTCTCACTGTGGCGTCACCTGAGACAGCAAGACAGTGTGAATGTCATCATGCAATTGGAGAACATTTTTTATGAGCGCGGTCCACCAGCGGAAGTTCTGGCCGATAACGCAACTGTGTTTCGCAGCGCTGCTTTCAGAAGCATGCTCGAAAAATGGGGTGTCAATTTGATTTTTCGGTGCGCATATGAGCCCACTGGAAATGCCATCGCTGAGCGCAGCCATCGCACCATCAAAACAATCGCTGCTAGGTCGAACTGCTCTGTATCGGAAGCTGTACATTGGTACAACATGACTCCAAAGGACAGCCGCACAGACAGTTCCGCGCCTGCCATGCAGATATATAAATATCGCGTGCGGTCGCGGCCAATCCCGACGCCGCCACATTCTGGCAACGCTCAAGTTAACAACGCTTCTGTGCGCTGTAAGTTCAAACTTGGAGATGTTGTGTGGGTTCGGCAGCGAGGTGTAAGTTGTCACACCAGGTCACACATCGGCACTGTGACTGGTGTGACCTCTCAGCTCAGCGTCGAAGTCGACGGAGTGCCTCGTCACGTGAGAAGTCTGAGGCCGTGCAATCGACGCGTGGCTGTCAGTGTGCCGCCTGGTGTGCAGCAGCAGCAGCAGGAGGAAGAAGAACGTCGTCCGGCTCTCGTGACAGTTCCGCCTGCTGCAGTTCAGCCTGAAAGAGTTGTTGAACCGGTGCAGATGAGTGAACAACCGAATGACTTGCCTAGTCGCTCTGCTGTGCGTTTATTACGGGCCAATCCTGCGCCGCGTCAATTATTTCAATATTGATGTTCATGCTATTGTGTGAGTGCGTGTGAGTATGCATGTTTGAGTGCGTGTTCAGTCGATACGCATTCGTCATTGTTATTGTCATTCGTCATACAATGGCGTTTCCACTTTACCGCATCTTGTAGATTTATACGTTTAGTTGGCTCTTGAAGCCAGGTGTGCATGTAGTGTTATGTGCATGGAGTGTTAGTGTGTGTGTGTGTGTGTGTGTGTGTGATTCGCGTTTGTGCTCCTGTTGTGTACTATGTTTGTATGTATGTATGTATGTACTAGTATGACTGACACGCCGTGAATTGTTCATGCCCGCGGCGGCGGCGAGTGACCGGCTCGCTGCTGATTGGTTGCTGCGGCGGGTGAGGCTTTGTGTGTGTGCGTGTGTGTTTGTGTGTCACGGTGTGAGCGAGGAGTCGTGTGGGTGGTTTGACGGTTGGAGGAGATACTGTGCTGTGCGAGTTGAGCGGCTGTGCGTTAATTACAGCTGGTATAGTGTTAAACCCTGACAAAGTCCAGTTTGCCCAAAAATGCGTCGACTTTGCCGGTTTTCGCATCACAGATTCTTCTATCCTTCCTTTGCCAAAGTACACCGATGCGATCGCAGACTTCCCCAGTCCTGTTTCGACAACCGACGTGAGGAATTGGTTCGGGCTGGTTAACCAGGTTACCCAATACGCTCAGCTCAGGGACTTAATGGCCCCGTTCAAACCGTTTCTCAGTCCTAAGCTGCAATTCTATTGGAACGCAGAACTGCAGGATGTTTCCTGTTTCGACGCCTGGAAGGCGTCGAAACAGGCTATCATTGACGCAATTCGCGAAGGCGTACATATATTTGACGTCACGAAACCCACGTGCCTCCGGCCAGATTGGTCCAACAATGGCATGGGTACTTCCTACTCCAGAAACATTGTTCTTGCACGTCGGATTTACCAGACTGCTGTGATGACGGTTGGCGCGTGTTTCTTGCAGGCTCCCGGTTCTTATCCAGCGCGGAATCAAGATACGCCCCTGTCGAGGGTGAGGCCCTGGCCATTGCGTGGAGCCTTGAGCAAACTCGTTTTTTTCACCCAGGAATGTTCTGACTTGGTGGTGGTAACTGACCACAAGCCGCTCGTCAAAATTTTCGGCGACCAAACGCTGGACGAAATATCAAATACTAGACTCTTACGACTGAAACAGAGGACGCTACCTTGGGGTTTCCGGATAGCACATATGCCAGACAGAACAAATATGGCAGCTGACGCCACCTCTCGAAAACCATCAATGTGTTCGTTTGGCGCAGCAGAAGAGATTGATATGACTCTTGCAGCTAACATCCAACGAGAAACCATCAGTATTACATCGATCCCCTGGTACCGAATCGCCGACGAGTACCAAAAAGACGAGGACATGCGTGCACTTCTGGATACTGTATCGACTGGTTTTCCGTTGTCGGCGAAAACCGCTCCACATGCTGCTTCATACTGGAAATATCGTGATGCTTTGTACGTGATGGATGGTGCTGTTCTCTATAAAAACTGCGTCGTCATGCCACCATCTCTCCGTCCAGCAGTATTGCAGCACCTTCATGTCGCCCATCAGGGAACATCTCAAATGGAACTGCGCGCCCGAAGCATTATATTCTGGCCGGGAATCACCTCTGACATACATGCCATACGAGCGGCATGTTCAGCGTGCGACAAAAATGCTCCGTCACTTCCATGTTTACCGGCTGTCTCCACACTCCCGCCAAGCACCCCATTTGAGTGCGTTTTCGCGGACTACTTCCAGTTTGGCGGCCAGCATTACCTGGTGATAGGTGATCGTCTCTCTGGATGGTCCGAGGTATTTACGTGTGCATCCGGCTCGTCCGGGGCTGGGTCGGCAGGCTTGACTCGCTGCCTCCGCTCATTTTTTGCCACATACGGCGTACCGGAGGAATTATCGAGTGGCGGTGGTCCGGAATTTGCCGCATCCAACACCACCGACTTCCTGAATCGATGGGGGGTTCAACATCGCATTTCTGCTCAATACAATCCACAAGGAAACGGTCGAGCCGAGGTCGCCGTAAAGACCACTAAGAGACTGTTGCGCACGAACGTGGGTCCTGGCGGAACCCTTGATAGTGACAAGTTCTTGTCGGCTTTACTGCAATTGCGAAACAAGCCCGATCCGGACTGTGATATTTCGCCAAAAGAAATAATTTTCAGCAAACCTCTGCGTGATTCACTGGCCTTCACCAATCGGTTAGAGAAGTTCTCGAGCCCACACACTCGCTCCTTGTGGCGCGAAGCGTGGAAGCTGAAAGAGTGTTCCCTCCGCACGAGATATATCCGATCACAAGAGGCCTTAAGCCGACACTCTAGAGAGGCTCCATGTCTCCTCGTCGGCGATAGATGTTTCGTTCAGAACTGTACAGGGTTGCACCAAAAGCGGTGGGACCGCACCGGAATTGTGACTGAAGCGCTGGCTCACGACAAGTATACCATCAAAATTGATGGATGAGGAAGGGTCACAGCCAGGAACCGCCGTCATCTTCGGAAGTTCACACCGGTTTCAACGAACATCGTGCCGATGCCCGCGACAGCTTCTGTCCGTCAGCGTATTGGCGACTCACGTACTGTGCCGTCCGCTTCACCATCCAAAGTCTCAGTTGACTCGGAGGAAATCATACACGACACGGCACCACCCTTGGTGTCTTCGCCTCATACGCCTGCTCCGATCGCAGACACGCCGTACGTTGCACCGGCAACGAATGATGGTCCACTAACGAGCACTGCATCGCCGTCGGACTCGGTAGCCGTATGCACACCGATTTGAAGTCGGGCGACTGGATCACCGATTGAGAAGTGACCCCTGTCACCCAACTGGGGGAATGAAGAGTGTCAACCAAGTACTGGATACTTCTGAGAGTATGGGCCGAGTACTTGATCGCTTGTACGAAGTACAAGTCAAGTGGACTACGCTTTGTTTTGATTTACCTGCAGTGCAGTGGTTGAGCTGTGTTACATGTATTTTAGAGGGTTAGTTATAATGTTTATTCAGTTAATTTGATTACCTGTAGTTCGACCATAAGTGGGCGTGTACTTATATCGAATTCAGTTTATATAACGCTATTCTTAACATTGTGTTACACCTAACCCAGATTTTACATTTTTGCTGTTCTTTCAGATGTTGTTATGATTGTTCCCCAATAAATCTTGGTAAACAATCGGACTTTTCCGCAGTTTCTAATTTTGTGCCATTGATACCAGCCTCTGGAGCTCCGGTGTCGATTTTGCGTCGTGCTCACATCTGTGTTTGTTTATTGTTCCTGTGGTCATCGCGTCGTCGGCTGGACTCGCGGCGTGGTTGGGGCCTTGCTGACATGTGTTCTTGCGGTTTTTAGTTTGATTCCTCTTCTGCGTTGGTGTGTCATTGGGATTAGTTGTGTCAGTGTCTGGCTGGTCCGCGGTGGTTGTGTGCTCGGTCCTATCCAGACATTCTTCTTCCGGACGAACCTCATTTTGGTCATCAGTGCCATGTGAAATGTATTGTTTCATTCATGATGCTACAATGTAGTTGACCTTGTGTTTCAGTGTAATTGTGTCTCACCGAATTGTCTAATGCTTGAGGCATCAAGCCTCGTGTTGTGAGGTGCACCTCGATGGTACTGCTTCAACCATGGTGCGTGGCTCGGGTATTTTGTCGATCGGTGTCTTTGTGATGAGATCTATGTTGTTTCTGCGAACATGTTTATCGATTTTACTGTCATCTGCATCTGTTTGTTGGCGAGCTTCGGCGCTGTGGCGTGGAACAAATTAATTTGTTTGGTGCTTTGCTGTGTCCATAGTCGCAGTGGTTCCGCTTCTTGTGCCAGATTTGGTGTTGCTTTCTGTGTCCCGGTGGACAAATGGTGTGTGGGGGGTCTCACTCGGAGCACGCTGGGGTCTGGAGACAGGTATTTGTGGTTATCGAGTGTTGACATTCCTTCGCGTTTGATATCGAGATGTACTTGTTTGTTATTAAGAAAAAATGTATTACGTCTTTCGGTGTTAACAGTTTTGTTGCTGTTGCTTTAGCAAAAGGCGAAAGATTTGTTCGCTCTGAAGAGAGGACAGAGATATTTGTTGATACAGTTGATAGTTTGGGTGTTGTTGATGGTTTGGCTGTTTTTGTTGTTGATAGTTTGGTTGTTGTTGTTGATAGTTTGGTTGTTGTTGTTGATAGTTTGGTTGTTGTTGTTGTTGATAGTTTGGTTGTTGTTGTTGATAGTATGGTTGTTGTTGTTGATAGTTTGGTTGTTGTTGTTGTTGTTGATAGTTTGGTTGTTGTTGTTGTTGATAGTTTGGTTGTTGTTGTTGTTGTTGATAGTTTGGTTGTTGTTGTTGTTGATAGATGTACGTATCAGTTGTTGTTGACGGATATTCGTAGCAGTAGTACTGCTCGTAACTTGCCTGTGGCGGAGTATATTCCACCAGAGGCTGGACCAAGTATTCAGTTACTTGCCAGTAGTTGGCCTCTGGCAATACATAGCTTGCCAGAGGCTGTACATGATAGTACGATGGTGCTTGTTGTTGTTGATTGTTTTGTTGTTGATTGTTTTGTTGTTGCTGTTGTTGCTGATGGTTTGGTTGTTGTTGTTGTTGATAGTTTGGTTGTTGTTGTTGATAGTTTGGTTGTTGTTGTTGTTGTTGATAGTTTGATTGTTGTTGTTGATAGTTTGGTTGTTGTTGTTGTTGATAGTTTGGTTGTTGTTGTTGTTGATAGTTTGGTTGTTGTTGTTGTTGATAGTTTGGTTGTTGTTGTTGTTCTGGATAGTTTGGTTGTTGTTGTTGTTGTTGATAGTTTGGTTGTTGTTGTTGTTGATAGTTTGGTTGTTGTTGTTTATTGTTTTGTTGTTGCTGTTGTTGCTGATGGTTTGGTTGTTGTTGTTGTTGATAGTTTGGTTGTTGTTGTTGATAGTTTGGTTGTTGTTGTTGATAGTTTGGTTGTTGTTGTTGTTGATACTTAAGTTGTTGTTGTTGATAGTTTGGTTGTTGTTGTTGATAGTTTGGTTTTTGTTGTTCTTGATAGTTTGGTTTTTGTTGTTCTTGATAGTTTGGTTGTTTTTGATGTTGTTGATAATTTGGTTGTTGTTGTTGATAGTTTGGTTGTTGTTGTTGTTGATAGTTTGATTGTTGTTGTTGTTGATAGTTTGGTTGTTGTTGATAGTTTGGTTGTTCTTGATAGTTTGGTTGTTGTTGTTGTTGATAGATGTACGTATCAATTGTTGTTGACAGATGTTCGTAGCAGTAGTACTGCTCGTAACTTGCCTGTGGTGGAGTATATTCTACCAAAGGCTGGACCAAGTATTCACTTACTTGCCAGTAGTTTGCCTCTGACAATACATAGCTTGCCAGAGGCTGTACATAGTAGTACGATGGTGCTTGGTAGTTTGCCATTGGCAGGTAGCAGTCTACCATTGGCAGCGTGTAGATCGGAGGCGCGTAGAAGTCCATGGCGATAGTTGGCGTTGAAAGATGCAACAAGACTTGTGATGAAACAACAAAGCTGTCACTTCAGTCAAATCCACGATACAATTGATTGCACAAAGTTCATTGACCTAGCACTCGGATAAACATACAAATATAACGTGATATCTTTTCTAAAGGTCGCCTAGGAATATATTGATAATTTTTGTTATAAATGTTAATTTTGAACTTGAATGTAATTTATGGTGGATTTATACGTGCAATATGCTATATTGGTACTCCATTTTCTGCAAATAATAAAAGTGTAGATATTTATGTGGATACATTAAATCAGCGAAAGTATTATGCAGTAACAGGGGCGGAACCAAGGGAGTAGGCTGGCAGTGGCGATGCCAGGATTTTTCCGGTGGGGAGTTGAGAAAGGTCTAAAGGAAAAAGATGCGGGTACTTGACCAAACACGAGGAACTACACTAGAAATGTTTATAATAAGTATTATTGGCTTGTTCGGAGGAACTTGGCACATTTTAGGATAATTTCAGCCCTTCCAAGCTCCCCTTTGGCGCCGCCACTAAAGGAAACACATACACACACACATATACACAATATATATATATATACATAAATGAGAAAAATTGAAAGGAAAATAGGAAGTAGAAACATAAATGATAGAATATTGACAAACAGGTAGAAAATAGAGAAAAAACACAAAAAGCAGCTACATCTCACGCAGCCGCTATATACAATAATAATAATTATATAACTGCCGCAATAATACGAATAATAATAAGAATAATTGTAACAGCGATGTATTAGCACCCAGACGTGATCTCTGATCGCTGGTGTACATAGTCATGTGTATAATGTGTGGTGTATAATGTGTGGTGAATAATGTGGTGTATCATGTGTTTATAATGTGTGTATAATGTGTTATAATGTGTGGTGTATAATGTGTGGTGTATAATGTGTGGTGAATAATGTGGTGTATCATGTGTGTATAATGTGTGTATAATGTGTTTATAATGTGTGGTGTATAATGTGTGGTGTATAATGTGGTGTATAATGTGGTGTATAATAGTCATAATGTGGTGTATAATGTGGTGTATATTGTGGTGTATAATAGTCATAATGTGGTGTATAATGTGGTGTATAATGTGGTGTATGATGTGGTGTATAATAGTCATAATGTGGTGTATAATGTGGTGTATAATGTGGTGTATAATGTGGTGTATAATGTGGTGTATAATGTGGTGTATAATGTGGTGTATAATGTGTATAATGTGTGGTGTATAGCTGTGTAGAGTTGGTGTATAATAGTCAGTGTGTCATCATATAACTAGAGAGGAGTTTGCGAAATATCATGTGAGTTGTGTGTATCGTGTGTGATGTTGGTGTCTGTCTACCGCAAAACGTTACTCAACCCATTAATTACCTCCGAAAATAAAAAAGTTTTAAAAACGTGAGAAAATAGTGATATAATTGTCATTATAGTCAGGTAAAACCAGATTTGGTAAACTTATTTTGTTAGCAGTCAAGAACAGACCTTTGCACACGTACAGAACATGTTTGAGCATGTGTCACGTAGTTTATAACTGAGAATATACATTTGTTTACAAGCAATGCATGGGACCACCGGCAGCAAATTGGATATTATGAGAAAAATACCGATTATTGACGAGTTTCAGTAGAACCGACCAAAAACTGGCAAATGAATTTGAATATACGAGAAAGAAAAATCGGCACATTGTCAATCTATAATCCAATTTAATATAGTATGTTTGACTGAAACAATTTATCCATACATATACGCGTGTACATATGTACACATGTACATATACAGTGCAAATGTGATGTAATTTGTATGACAATATGACAATAATAATACTCATAATAATGATAAAAATTCTTTATATGGTACATCATTTGTGCATATATTTAATAGACACCCTATATACTCATAGTATTGTATTATTATAATCAATGTATACTTTATAAAGTCACAATAATCGTAGTAAATATCCCTCACTTTCTGACGGTGAAAGGTCGCAGTAATTCATCTGGCAATCGGGTGTTTGACACAAGTTGACAGCGCCGTTATTGTCGACCAGTGATTGTCGTGCGTCGGAAACGCCGCCGACTTCACTGTCGCCTGCGCCACAAGCGCCGCGGTCGTCCACAATTGTCGCACCGACAAGCCGAGACGAACTGCAGTGGCTGGAATCGTTGATATCATTTGCCACACATCCTGAAACTAACACGAAAAACGGAGTGTTCTGCTTAAACAACGACTGAAGTGAATGATGGAGTCTTGAAATTGTGCAGAGCCGTTGTGCAGATCCGATGCCAGGTCTTATAGGCCCTCAGAAAGCAATAGTGGGACCCGATAGTCCCCCACAATGCACCATTATAATAGAGGTCCGTCTTTGAGAAAATGCAGTTACCAGTAGCCCCTCGGTCTGCATTAAGATGGGCACTTTCATGCGCTACTTTATGATACATTTAAATATCATGCGCGAGACAACGAGCGCCCGCACGGGGCCCCCAGCCGAGTGGTTGCCACGGCTATGCCATTTTGACTGTCATGAGCAGATGTCATCCATTGATTCATTCAACCATTTTCTGATATGACAGAAGGGCAGGATGATGACCACATCTCAGCCTGGCCAGATGCACCTTGTCTTCACGCGTGAGTGTGTGTATGCACCAGGGGTTCTTGACCCGGGAGTAACTAGTTCCTGAGGAGTGCGAGGAATCCTGTGAAATCCTGAATCCTGTGTGATCCTGTAACTCAATGTTTGCTACATATGCGTTATATTGTTCCCTGGGAAAAACTGCTTTCCTCACATAAACTTTAACCTGTATGAATGAGTATAGAATTTAAAAAGTTTTCTTATTACGTCGTTATTAATATTATCCTTTTCAAACATATACATATACACATGTGTATACATGTGTATATGTATATATACTAAAAATATAGGAGGTGTGAGAAAAGATTTGAAAAGGGAACTATTTGAAATTTGAAACCCTGAGAAAGTTTGAAAAACACTGGAATATTGTGGGTGTTCTTGAAGGTTTTTGTTGTTGTTGTTGTTGTTAATGTTGCACCTGTGTTACCGGCCAATATTCCCATGGTACGCGGTACCAGCCAGGCTGGTACACGCAGCTGTACCACCTGTTGCCGGAGGTACACGTGTACAAGTATTCCGTCCACTGTTCGTACACTGAGAACGTTGTTATCAGGCGAGACAGATATTTCGGTGAATCTGTGCGTAGACAAACCGTCACAAAAACATATTCACTAGCCGCCAAACGTTAGCACACACAAGTGTATATATCGTACATTTACATGTAAATTGGTCATAAAGACCAAACTGGAAGACCCTCGCTTTCAAAATCACGGGCTAACTATATCTATTTTTGCATAACTGACAGATAACTCAATGTTGACTTCTGCCAGGATACTTGAAATTATCATGTGAAGTATTGTTTGAGCATTATTAGAGGTCGGTGGTTGTGTTTCTCGGGAACAACGCTCTCTATTGTGCCAGCTACCAAACATTTGGTATCTGCGTTTACATGTAAATTACCACAATTATTATTACATATTAACTGGGTATTTATGTAACGCAACTCAAAATACCAAAACAACAGCATATACAAGAGAGTATCTATGATGAGTGAAAAATAACAAGGACCAAAAAACAGGTGATATAAATTAGAACAAACTTATATTTTTGCAGAAAATGTTTATAATTGAGTCTTCTGCAAGTCTGAGTGCAAATTAATAAAGAATAAAATATATATAAGTGAAACTTTCATGTAGGCACTCGACCCAGAGGTGTTTAATGCACATACAATGCATAGCACGCGTCTCACGTAAATATAGCTACTGACAGCAAATCCTGTCACCCTGAGTTGAAAATTTACCACAAGGTAAATAATTGAACGATATGTTATTAAAGTTACCGCTGGAGTAGTCGCTGTCGGCGTTGTTTGTGTGTGAAATGACGCCACCGCACGGCCACGTTGGCCAGTGATGACGTCATCAACGGCGGCGATGACGTCATCAGAACGGTCACGTGACAGTCGACCAGACTGAGGTGCAGAAAGCTGCCAACTCGCAGTGTTGCCAGACGAGCCGCATCAACGTCGGCTAGCAATACCTGGCCACATTGGCCACATTCTGTACACATAAGACTGCTATAGCGACGGCTTTTTAGTTCCGATGATACCGCTGCCCCCATGAATATGGGACGAAAACGGCTTGAAGAAGTACTTTTCAGACACGCTTTCAGTCGCCTGTTACGACACGCAACGGATGCGGCGGCAATATTATCATATCCTACCACTTTAATCCCTACCGCATGGATGACGATAGCTGTATCTATACAACTATATGCCTAAACACGCACTAGCTATGTTACACCACTTCTGGGCTGCATGAAACACAATAAACCATATACTTCACATAGAATAGAAAAATAAAGCATGGCTGTAACAGGCTGAAACGACGGGTCGTACGCCAAATGACATGAAAAAAACATGCAAAACACAATCTAAGTCATACACAAAAAACGACAAAACAAAACACTACATATGTGCAACGATTGTGCTGCCACCTAACGGCGGAATATTCATACACTAACACGCTTAATTGTCGCTGTAAGGCAGTGGTTCCCAGCCTGGGGGTAAATTACCCCCTGGGGGTAATTTAGCAATTGTTCGGGGGTAATGTAGGGGTGACAGGTAAATGTTAAGAATTCTGATATTCAAAAAAAAACATTGCGGTACCTTGTATTGGGATTAATGTTAACTTAGCATATTATGTTTATTGTTCGCATTGTGTGGATATTGTATTCCTCATATGGCGTCTTATATATAGTTAGCCATATAGTTTAGCCATATAGTTTAGCCATATATATCAATGTTGACAACATTTTGTGAAAGGGGAAACATGCCTAATATGGGATGCTAAATTGGGTAACAAGCTGAAAAAGGTTGGGAACCACTGCTGTAAGGGGATCATTGAGGGTCGAAGTGCACCATAATCTCACCTGGCGTTCTCACACGAGAGCCATTCAGCAGCAGAGCTTCGCCAGATGTCCACAAGAGGGCGCTGTTGATCATAGAAGTGTCCGTACATGTGGTGTTGGCGTTTTGTGCGGTAAAAGTCCACGAACTGGGCCAAATTGACTATGGCACACACATAAAGACACGAGTAAAAATGTCAATTTCATTTCATGTTGCGTAAATAAATCATGGAATCAATACACACACACACGAACACACACAAACACACACACGAACACACACACGAACACACACACGAACACACACACGAACACACACACGAACACACACACGAACACACACACTAATCCGCTTCGTACGGTTATTGTCACTATAATATATCAAAGCATATGATTAGTACACTTGTTAGTAACAACTTATTTTACGTACCAATTTAGGTAATAATACAAGTATGAGGTTTTGGCGGTATGATGTTTAATGGTGTTTATGTATAACTTTTCAGTATAATTTTAGTATAACACTTTAGCATAATTTCAATATAAAGTTTTAGCATGCTTTAGTATAATGTTAATAATGTTATAATAATTATATTAAATGATAATTATATAATAATGTTATAATGTGTCAGTAAAATATTTAGTATAATGTTTAGTATACTGTTTTAGTATAATGTTTAGTATACTGTTTAGTATACTGTTTTAGTATAATGTTTAGTGTACTGTTTTAGTATAATGTTTAGTATACTGTTTTAGTATAATGTTTAGTGTACTGTTTTAGTATAATGTTTAGTATACTGTTTTAGTATAATGTTTAGTATACTGTTTTAGTATAATGATTAGTATACTGTTTTACAAGTATAGGCAATTATAAAGTTTTCCCAGTGCACGTCCACAACACTCAACTCGCCTTGAGATCGACGTGTGAGCTATGGTTGAGCGAGACCACAACACGAGTTCTGGATCGCCGTCGCTGTGAGGACACCGACACTGGCAGCAGATCGTATAGTCTATGAGACCCTCGCCGCAGCCATCCTGCAATGAACGCACCCCATGTCCGGCCCTCTGGCAACAAGAAGAAATGAGGAGAAAGCATAATATTAGCGATAAACAAACATCCAAATCACGCTGATTTAGTGACAAACAAAGTTAACAGCGAGTGGGAAATATACGATAAAAGAATACAATAATACTGTAGAAAGAAATGTCAATTTCGGGTCAGTGTATGGTTAAGCAAGCCGACGAGCCCATATAACATCATTCATCATTCAATTATAAAGAAATATATACAAGTCATGTTTCACTACTAGTATACATGCTATACCAACGCAAAATATAACAGAAATGCATTAATTAAACGTTCACATATTCACATACTCATAAAAAAACAGCAAATGCACAGGAACAAAACAAAAATACGACAAATACAACAAAATACTACGCAAACGCAAATTACAAACGCACACCCCAGTAAATAAATAATTAAAAACCAATATTTGATACATATCAAGTATAAATAATAACCCTTGAACAAATATACAGTTAATAAATTAAAAATAATAAATACGTAATGGATGAAATGCCGAAATGAACTAACCATTGGAAGCGACAGAAATTGGAAAAGTGAGTTTTAGTTGCGACAAAGTTTGGCGCGTCATTTTGTAGACGTTGGTGAGTGTGTCGGTCAGCGGCGTGACCAGCACTGACCACGGAGAAAACAGAGATGCCAGACTGTCGTAAATACTGGTGAAAATCGCTGACAACTTGACACATACACACATACACACAAACATACAAACAGTCTGTGCAAGTTTGTAATTTCTTTGATAACATACGCATCCACACATATTTTTAGTATATTTTCTATTATTCATTTTAATTATTTATTATATTTATTCATATTATTTATAAATATTAATTGTATACGCTTTATATATCTTTTCAATTTATAGTATTTATATTGCCATGAAAAGCGCATATTTGGCGATAGCAATGCGACGACATTGTTATTCAAACAGACAGATGATTCAAACGGACACCTTGGAAGGCAGGTGGCGCCACCAGTCAGCCAGAGTTTGCTGGCCGCTGATTGGTCGAAACAGACGATTCACCAGCCAATCAGAATCGGCCAAATTGCGCGCCAACTCAATGCGAGCCTAAAACAATAGTTAATTCATAAAATGCCAGTGATTTAAACGAAAAATAGACCAAAATATTCTAGAGTAATTTAACCAGCGAAAAAATATTTAATTACATATTTGGCAGACGATAATTCAGCGCCTAAACCAGTCAGTAACTCGGAAGCTAAGTGTGTCATTGCCGCTAAGTGTACAATTTACTGCATGTTATGCGCTGTATTCTGAATACACACAGCATTTGGCGAGCAAAAGCAAGACAGTCCGCCTCTCACCCGTCCAGCTAGTCGTACAAGTTGACGAGCGGCAGTCATAAGGGCGCCGGGATTGGCGTCAAACTCGAACGTCACCTGCGACAAATTATGTGGCGCCATCTGGACGGCGAAATACGCGCCAGTCACCGGCGCACGACCGTCCACGGAGACGTCAACAGATATCGATCGTGTCGCCATCTGTACGGCAATAAGTGAAAACACGTGTGTGCATAAAGCGTTATGGCAAACTTTAATTATATTAAATGTAATTTTTGACTTGTAGATTAATTATTTAACCGTTTAATTCCATTAAAATGTCTTGATTTGAGTATTTGATAATAAATTGTATATTATTCAAGATATAATTTCATATTGCTCTATAAAACCTTAATCAAAACTTGAAAGTCTTGAAGGTGTAAATTATTAAGAAAAATAATAAAACAATACATGAAAAAGTTCAAAATTATAATTAAAAATAATTAAGTTAAACTATATTTCACTCAAATTTTCAATGAAAAAAATGTACGCTTCTCAATCGACGCACACCTCAATCAAATATCACACACTTTTAGACTTATCTTGGCTAAATTAAACACGACATCTCACATCGGTTTGCTGATTGGCCGCGGCGAATTTGTAGTCTAAATCGAGCACTGTGGGCGCGCTCCTGGCTGGCAGAGACAAAATGGCTTCTATTTGGCCATCCTCGGCCAACGAGCACTGCAGTGAAGGCAAAATGTCGACCTGTACAAATAAGCGGCCGCAACAGATATGATTAATCATTGACCAATCAATCAGTGATTAATCATTAACCAATCAATCAGCGAATGCGTTCATAGTAACTGCTGAATATGAGTTCTACATTGCAATTTAACTACATACAAAATAAACAGAGAAGAACAAACATATTTATTTATATAAACACACAAATTGTGCATCAAAGATAACATCAACAGTTACACACACACACACACACATATACACACACATACGCACACACACACACATACACACACACACACAGAGAGAGAAAGGCATGCATATATATATGTATATAAACATGCACACACATACATACAGAAAGACACACAAGCATACACACATACATACAGAAAGACACACAAGCATACACACATACACACAAGCAACGAGACACACACGCACACGAAGAGAGAATAATGCGGAGACCTTTGAGTCAATTGTGGCGCGAAATTTGGGCGCCGATGTGGCCGTGTTGCCAGATGATCCAACTGGCATCGCTGGCTGTCGGGACAGCTGCACGTGCGCCGTCGCCCACTGGTGCGCCAGATTGAGTGACAATTGCCTCATGTGAGCACGCGCCGGTTTTGCCGCCGACACGCCATCACTGACAGATCGACCTGTAAGCCGGTTGAAATGTTCGGTGAAAAAGTTTTAGTGAAAATGTTTTGATGTAAATTCCTGGCGTTAATGCTTGGTTAAAATATTTGGTGAAAACGTTCAGTACACACTCACCAAACATTCTTATGGACACTGCGAGTGTATGTGTTTGTTTGTGTGTGTGTGAGCGTGTGTGTTTGTGTAGTATAACCGACCATGAAAATGAGCGTTGAGAAAGTGCCAACTTGAAGACTGGCTGTGGTAGTTGAAATTTGTCCGCACACCGCCCGATTGCGTCTCTGAAACCGGTACCAAATACATAGCTGTTCACTGCGCACACTGGTTCAGTATTAATTATATTGTTAATTAATTTATAAGCGATTTTGAGTGTGTGTGTGTGTGTGTGCACATGTGTGTAAACACATGTGTGTTATTAATTATATTGTTATATTGTTCTTCGCGCACTGGTTCAGTATTAATTATGTTAATAAAAATACCGCTAAACACTGATTTAAATAACACAAAAATACTACTTATGGCTTATTCTGCCTGTGATTGAAGTTTAGTCACTTAACAAAACATTCATATTCATGTGCAAGTGAGGAAATATATACCCTTCAGTATATGTTGACATCTAAATAACTCAGATTTAAACAAAAAACAGCCGCTCAACAAGCAATTTCAGTCACAAAAAGTTCCCTTCACGTTGGCTGTCTTATTTTTTCCATTCATAGCATAAACATAACAGCACATCAACACAAAAAGCACATACCAAAACACACACATATTTTTGCTGTTGAAAAGTGTCTTCTGCACTTTGCACTTGTCTTGTTATTGAAAATATTAAACATGGATGCCTGAAAGAAGTAATTGGCTTAAAAGGCATTGTCAACAAGAAGTGAGAAATGAGAAATTGTTTTTGACAAAGATATACGTCTTACACACACACATACACGCACACAAACAAGCGTACATGCACCCACCTATAGTCTTGAGCGTGTGATTGACATTGAGTAGGGGTGAGTTAAGACGCGCAGACCAGCCGTAGAGTGTGGGTCGGCGCCACAGCCGTTGGCCTTGCAGCTGCACGCTGACTCCGGCGGCCGCTGCCCGACCAAACAGCTGCAGCTGCCGGCTGGAATTGAGCAGCCACCAGCTGCCGTCAACCGTCAGTCCGGCGGCGGCGGCTGCGGCGGCGTCATCGGGCAGCTGCGCGCGCCACTCACAGCTGATGTTGAACGAAGCGACTGCGGAGTGTCGCTGCCATGGCAACAGTTGTCCACCCTGACACTGGTCCAGTGGTAAACCCGCCATGCGACCCGTCAATGCCAACACAATGCGTCGAACTTCCGACACGCCGGAACGCGCTGAGCCGTGGAGTACGGCCAGAGATACGGCGAAATTGGCCGCGTCATATTCGGCAGGTCGCCACGAGGCAGTCAAAAACACGCCCCTGGCTGAATCACCAATGTTGTCAGGCTGCATACACTGAACACTGGTGTTGAGCGCCAACGAGCCGTCGCTGTTTGAGTTCAACGACCCGACCGCCGAGCAAAGGCCGGCCGCTGATGAGGTCAATGACCCGCGACCGTAGCGCACCACAGAACCGCCACGCTGTGTGTGCGTGTACGAGTGTGAGTGAGTGAGTGAATGAATGAGTGAGTGAGTGAGTGAGTGAGTGAGTGAGCAAATGAGTGAGTGAGTGAGTGAGTGAGTGAGTGAGTAAGTGAGTGAGTGAATGGGTGAGTGAATGAGTCAGTGAGTGAATGAGTGAGTGAGTGAGTGAGTGAGTGAGTGAGTGAATGAGTGAGTGAGTGAGTGAATGAATGAGTGAGTGAGTGAGTGAGTGAGTGAGTGAGTGTGACCACAAGTAAGTATGAAAATTGAATTCAATATATGGATAGAATTAATTTACAGCGCACAATAAACACACACGTAAACTCACTGGATGTACATAGGATAAACAAATACAGAAAATATAAGCTCTTCATTCCGTCAAAAAAGGACAACACGATTATTGGATAATATAAAACGGAGTACGACTGAATAATGACAGGTTTCACGTTGGGCTTTTCGCAGCCTCAGTCATTTTGTGAAGAAACAGTCCTACTGAGTAAACAGCACTTGGAAATAATACACCATGGTAATTAAGTATTTGAATAGAAGATTCATCAACCCAGCTACAATAAGCCCGCACATACCCACACACACACACACAAACACACACACACACACACACACACAAACACACACACACACACACACACACACACACACACACACACACACACACACACACACACACACACACACACACACACACACACACACACACACACACACACACACACACAGCTTCGGCTTCTTCCCGTGTAACAGCTGTCATTTGAGGCCTTTAACATTAAACCTTTAAAAACACACTCACACAAACACACATACGCACACAAACACGGTGTATATCTCGTGGACGTGGTGTCACCTGTGTTTCAATGCCGTACTCAGCATTGGCCGACAGCGAGGTCATTGACCTGCGACTGGGCAGGTCAATGACCCCGAATGAGGCGGAGAGGTTGCGTCTAGTGTCCAGCACGGCTCGCGTCAGCAAACGGGCCTCGACGCCCAAGTGCGCAGTGTAAACGCCGGCACAGTGATGCCAGCTCACGGCGCGCATCTGGCAACATCACACGCAAAACAAACAATAAATATATATACTAAATTAACGTTGAAATAAAATATTACATATCAATATTAAAATAAATTATTTATTTCTCAAAATAAAGTGCCAAATTAAATACCTTAATTCAATTATTAAATTAAAGTAGTTGTATTTAGTAAATTGTTACTAATTAGTAATACATTAAATTTGAAAAAATTCAGTTTGTTCATTGTGACATTGAACAAACGGACGCATACATGTAAAAACATTCATAAG
Organism: Sacculina carcini; assembly: GCA_916048095.2. Lineage (NCBI taxonomy): Eukaryota > Metazoa > Arthropoda > Thecostraca > Sacculinidae > Sacculina > Sacculina carcini. The sequence goes on from OU696590.1 coordinate 1,681,506, forward strand.
CGTACACACAAACACACAAACACACATGCATACACACACATTCGGTGGATTTATCGTTATTTGTGACAGCGTATCGCTACCTCAGTGTCAGCCGAGAACGAACTGCTGAAATTCAGTAAGATATGTGCCGACCGCCGGCGCTGGTCGTAAAACACAGGATGCAGCATGGACTCGAGCAGGGATACCACCTGCCTCTGATCTTGCTCACTAGTTGAATATGCGACACACACACACACAAATACATACATACATACACACATACACAAACACAGACACATACATACACATACACACAAACACATAAACACACACAAACACACATACACAAACACATACATACATACATACACACTAATACACAAGCACACACAAACACACAAACACACAAACACACAAAAACACATACACAAGCACACACACACACACAAATACATACACAAACACACACATACACAAATACACAAACACACACAAACACACATACACACGAATACACAAGCACACACAAGCACACACAAACACACATACACACACACACACACACACACACAAACACAAAAACAAACACATACATATAAATAGCGTCTATTTCGCACTATAGAGCGCACTGTATTGTGTGACTTTCTAGCACGGGGGACGCTCGCATTTCTGGGTATGCAAGCCTAGTTCTTAAGGGCTCGATGATTTCTGTGAAAAAATGTTTCACCTATATTTCATACTTTTTCCTGGAAAAAGAAACATGTTGCTTAATGTTTGCTTAAATGAACTTCAAGCTTTACGAATTTGAGTAAGTCGTTGACATTCATATTTGTTCATACAGCTATGGATAATCCAATGTGTGCGAGAGCTGATTGCTGATATTTAAACGGTGCCGACACTGAACCGACTAACTGCCGTTCATTCCATATTACATCACTGAAAATTCACCGTATTTCGTAGTTTTTGGTTCATATTAGCACACGTTTAATCATTGGGATATATTAATTTATAATATTTATTTGATATCAACGCATTTTTTCAATGAATATTTATTTAAACGCATTGATAGACAAGTTTGAAAATGGCAAAGTTGTTATTTTATTGAATATAATTATGGTGTGTGATGAGTATGGCTTAATTGTAATGGCGTAACGATGTGTGCATGGGAGTGTAGGTGTGTGCGTATGGTTGAGCGATTGTAGAGTGTGAGAGGTGTGTACGTGTGTGAATGGCTTATTTGTGCATATGATGTATTGCAGCGAGGAGTGAGCACGATTGCAAGTGTCGAGTGTCAGGTGTCGTTGTGGCGTTGGTTTGCTCTACATGTGTATGTGAGTGTGTGTGCGCGTATGCAATGGTGTCCTTGTATTGTCCTCTGAGTTCTTGGAAGGAGTCGTGTTCGGGCGTGTTCGCTGTGCGGTGTTGTTCTTGTAAGCGCGCGTGGGACGGCGATGTCTTTCAATATATCTTTTTTCAGCTTTGTTTTGTCAAATTACAATGAGTTAACCCATGACCTTCCACAAGGTTAAGACCCACAGACCTTGTGTATCCGAGATAGGCCATCGCTGATGTTTCTCCGAGGCGACTGATCATCGTCTTGTGAGTGTAGTTGACGTGATGAGACAGCCAGGCAGCTGTGGCCCACAAATCACTCGTCCGTCGCTCAGCAACAGGCAAGTCCATTGACTCGTTCCTCTGCGTACACACACACACATACACACGCGCGTGAACTTACATCAAGACATTAAGACTTATTGAGATATGTACAAATTGACACGAAATTGTGGCAGATTTTAACCCAGCTGTACAGATAATATACAAGGGCGTATTTGTCGAACATATGGGCAGGCCTGAGCTACCACACGCACATAGACGGCTTAAACGTGTATTGTACGTGGGCTAGATCGCTCTGCAAAATGTTAGTGTCTGGATCATGTCAAATTCATGAGCTCAACTCAATTGAGTTCAATTGAGTGCCTAGCATGGAAAATGTTTACAATATACACGATTGAATAAAAAATGCGGCACTGGTAGAATAAAGCAAAGTGATGTAGATGAGGCACAACTACACAAAACGAAATATAACAACAATAACACAATCACGACAACAAATAAGTGAATTAGTTGAATAAAACTACAAAATAACTCACTGTTGAATCCCAGCGCCATCTGGTGACAGAAAGTGTCATAAGCGTCGCCGAGTACAATATCGCCACACACACACATACACACACACGCGCGCATACACGAACGTATACACACCTTGATGCTCAAAGACCAGTAGTTAACATGGTTGAACTCGACTTGGGAGATCACTTCTGAGAAGAGGGAAGAGCCGATCTCAGTTTGGGCGTAGCGAAAATAGCAACGACCCAGCGGCTGTTTAATGTCTGAAAATATCAACACACACACACACACACACACACACACACACACACACACACACACACACACACACACACACACACATACATAAGCTGACACAAAACATACGAAAACATACAATACACGATACACAATACATAAAGTAAGATTAGTTTCACTTTTTCCCTGTCTCAAAAAACACCACTAATAACACACACACACACACACACACACACACACACACACACACACACACACACCGCGTAACCATGCAACATAATCAAACAACATACGTTCATACATCAACATTATAACACCCAAATATTATTACTAACATAAGGGACAGGCAAATCCAGTAGCATGGGGGAAGAGTACTAGCACTATTACCACCCTGCGGTGGCCCCATGTGTACTGGAAGCGCTCAAAATATAGATAATGTCTTTAATTAAGAGAGGAATTACAAAAATATACTTAATAATACTAAAAAAACTGTACAAATTGTAATTGCATTATAAAATTGATTTAAAAAGCTATAGATATTTTGTTTAATCCCTAGTATTAGAATTGTACCCCTGCACTCACCTCCTAGTACAATATCGACCGTGTTGTTGACCTTCTGGCCGCGCGCAAATAGCTGATCGTTGAAATTAACCGGCTTCAGGCGAAATCCGTAGGTGAAGTGCAGCGGAGGTGCCCCGGGCGAGGCGGCGCGCGCCAACACGTGCACGGCACCTCCGTGAATGTAGCCGTCGGCGCGCGCCGAAGACCACAGCTGCACTGTGAACGCACGTGAATCGCTAAAAAACGTACACACACACAAACACACACACACACACAACGTTAGCAAACAGTTGGGAGTTTATAATATTTAGTAGGTAAATTAAATTAAGTATACATCATATACCATTATGACAAACTATAATTAACCATTAATTCAGACATATTTTAAATGAATATTGTCTCTGATTAATGAGAATTAAATGCATAAACCAACGTGTAGCTGTTTGCCAACGTGTACGTGTGTGTGTGTGTGTGTGTGTTTGCATGTCTGTTTGTGTGTATATATATATGTGTGTGTTTGTGTGTATGTGTGTGCCTGAGTTTATGTGTATGTATGTGTGTGTGTGTATGGTACATACACTCAAACACACACACACAGAGAGAGAGAGAGATAAAGAGAAAGAGACACAGAAACATGTGCACTACTGACGTGCGCGTGTTGGTCAGCGAGAGCGAGAACACGCGGGAATCAGCGGAGGACAATTGTGTTGTTGTTGTGTTGCTGTGATGAACACACACAGACAGCTGCACCAGCCGCTGTAGCGACGGCAAGCAATAGGTGTATGTGGCGGCGGTAACATCAGTATTGTGCTTGAATTCCATGAGTCGCTGCGGTGATGGCAAATTGTCCATGTCGCCAACAATAGAGTGGACTGAATGACTAAATATAATAAACACACATACATATACATATACACACACACACATGCACACAAACACACATACACAAGTGTGTCACTCCCTATGGTCTAACACACCACTGGCGGACCCAGAGAGGGGGGCTCAGGGGGCTGAAGCCCCCCAAATGTTTTCATCAACTCCTCATAGCCAAGAGATTCATTAAAAGAGGTTAAGAAAAATATATTTATGTAGAATTTGTTGACATATAAGCATTATCGCAAATCATATTCGCACATTATTGTGTGTGTAAATGTGTGTATATATCATTGAAAAATGCCTCAAGTCATGACCTTCACACGATACCCAATCACTTATACATAACTCAGTCCCCCCAAAAAATGCACTCTGAACACGCCACTGTTACACACCAAGTGAACGTACAAAAAAGCAACGAAATCGACCATCAATTTATAACATTAAATAAGATATATTTAATATATAACTATGCTATATATTTCACATATTATGACAATGATAAATATATGTTAAATATTATATACATATATAAAAATCAGGTTGACTTGTATTTTAGGGTGTTTTATTAGTGACATCTGGTGGCCGAAATTTGAACTACAAGCTGACAATCTTTTCTGCCTATAATTTGGTGCATTTTGACGTTTTAATCTAACCTATTATATCCTTCAAATATTTGATATTATAGATGTTTTTTTCTGAAAAACAGAAACACACGTTGTCAGCTTGTAGTTCAACTTTTTGCCAACAGATGCCGCAAATAAAACACCCTATAACACAATTCAACCAATATTTATATATACAAATATCACAACAATACAATACAAACAACTTAATACATCAAATTATACATAAAAATAATTACATATACAATATATAGTAAAAATATCAATGTATGTTCCAATTATCTATAGAAGTGTACAAATATATTAGCAAATAACCTGTACTGTAGCATTGTGGTGGTGCGCGTGGGCTGATGGAGGTGCAGTGTCAACACTCGCTCGTGCGTGTGGTATGTGATATTGGCGGGCGCCGGCGCCGCTGTGATCACGTGACGCTGCACGGCCGCCGCACGTGACGAGGACAAAACGCGCGCGCTAACCACCACAAGCACCTCAGCCGAACAACTGATAAATGCTCACACACAAAATACGCGCGGAGAAAACGACAGTCAGATACTCGGATCGAATCCCGGTTGGGGTAACTTTTTATGTGTGTTTATGCTTAACTTATATATTGTGTATTTGTGTGTTTTCGAGTCTAATTGAGCCGACATGGAGCAGAAATGAAAGATGTTCGGCTGCCAGCCAAGAAAATTAATACTATACCTAATCCAAATTAACTAAATGTAAGGACTAACGTATGGTTGTTTGAGTACGTGTGTGTATGTGAGAATTTGTTATTTGCTCTTCACACAAACATATAGCTAGGAGTATACAGAAATAGCACTAAATGGAAAATTTATTTCCAAAACACTGGTGTAAAAATACCGCAAAAGACATTCACCCAATACTAGACGAAAAAACATATAAATATAGAAATATTTTATAAAAACATCCCTCGAAATTAAAGTATTCCAAACTCTTCAAAAGCGAACTTGGACTCCGACACACATACACACACACACACACACACACATACGCACATAGTTGATCTCACCCAGCGTGCGCCAGTAAATTTCCATGAAACAATTGCAGAATGTTGGTGTCTGACATTTGCATGCGACTGAGCCAATCGACAGACCAAGTGGCAACCGCTGTCGAGTCCACCACAACTGCTGTTGCCAGGCCGGACATGCTGGGAATCTGGCAACACACACACACACGTGCACAGCCGAAAATAAGACAAACAGTGTGGAAAATGTCCAAAAAAATTGGCATAAACAGAGGATTTAGTCAGAAGGAAATATTTCGCTATAAGCATTTGCGTTCATTTTATAATTCCTTTCCATTCGTTTTTCTCTCAACTTTCACCTTTTAGTTTTCCTATAAATAATGTGGGTTTAACTGAACATTCCCATGATACGGACGGAACCTGAAAATAATTAAGCAATACAATAATTGATGACATAGAAACACAGGCATAACAAAACGCAAAAATTAACAGCAATACCATAGTCGCAAGAAAACGTTTTCATCGCACAACAAATCGCACTACACTAAGCTGCTTAGTTAAGGCAAAATTGCAATAATCGACGGCGCCAATATGAACAAGACGAGCTCTAGAAATGATGACAAATACAGCTTTAATTGAAAACATTTTCAGGACAGCTTCGACAGACACACAACTCAATTTCAACCAATTAGACTACACCAAAAAGTCATAAATTATCAATAATCATCAACACGAAAACTGCATGAATTGAGCAGAATGTGCGACAAACCTGCAAATGCAACTGCACAGGCTTGGCAAACATTTGAGCGTGTTTCAGAATTGTGCCGAGCAGCTGCGGCGCTTCTTCAGACAGCTGCGTGGGGGCCAACAGCTCGAGCAACTGCTCAGTGGTGAGCATCAGCAGCTGCCGACCGCCGACAATCACCGATAAAACACTTGAATCGGCCGGCATATGAGAGCTGTTGGCCGCCGCAGCCGCCGCAGCCTGCTGCAGCAACGGATTCAGCCAGCCGGCAGCTGTGGAGCCCAATTGTCGCAGCAGCTGCAGCCGCTCGTCTTGCCAGGCGCCGCTTAGATGGCGCGCTAGGGCATCTCCGCCGGCAGCTTCGGCCAGCAGCTTGGCCAGAAGCTGCACAATGGTCGGTATTTGCTCCAGTTGTCGGCGGGACGCCAGCGAGGACAGCAAGCTGCCCAGTCCATCTCCGTGCAGCTGAATGCGAGCGCTCCACACACTGTGGTCGTCATCGGCATGTTTGTCCAGCGGCTCCCACGCTGGCTCCTCGGGCCAATCTTCATGATCATTTTCGTCCTGTCGTCGCTGCCTCCGCCGTTCGTGTTGTCGCTGCTGCTCAGACTGGAGCGTCACCTCGACGGAGATGAAACGAGGCAGCATAGACAGCGACGCCAGCGGCGGATGAGAAGGTGCAGTTTGCTCGTCAAACACGGCGTTCGCTTCCAGCAATAAGAACAATGGATTGGGTGACCGCCCGAAGCCCAGCTCTGGCCCAAGACCCGGCCACGAAGACAACGGCAGTCGCCAACGTTTGACCATAGTGGAAGGCGCCGGTGGCTGTGACAAATCGGCGGCGTGCGACCGCAGCGCCGCCCTGGCGGACAAAAGCGCAAACTCAGCCGCTGCCGCCGCCGCCTCATCGAACGCAGTGTCCTGCGATATGACGTACACATGGCGTACGATAAACAGCGCCATCTGGACGGAATGCGGGTAAAGCTGGTTGGCCAGATGCACGCAGTGTGTCAGTGTTGCCGACGATGGATCAACGCGCACCAGTGTCAAAAAAGCAAGCTGCCGCGAAACCGACGCGTGCCTCCGTTCCGACAACACTTCCTGCGAACCAAATGCACGCGCTTATGTGTTCATTTGATCATATATGATCAAAGCATTTTTTTTTGCTTCATTGCAATTTTTGCTTTATTGCACTTGTCGCACTTATTTTTGCTGTATTGCTTTACTCCCTTAATAGGCTGTATGTGTGTGTATGTGTGTGTGTGTTTGTTTATACTTGAACGGGTGTATGTATGTAATTCTTGTAGCTGGAAATGACCAATGACTTCAGATCTAAACATTCGTTGAAAATGAGTGTGCTCTTTACGCGATCGTAATGCGTTTCCAACACATTTAGAATTTATTTATAACTTTCACAATAAGTATACCGAAATTCATTTTCCATCCCAGTTACACTGGCATACGCTGATAATGATATTTGACTGAACAAACCAGTGTGCGAAACACCAACTCAGAAAAAACTATCCCATATGTCAGAATCGAACCGGAGACCCCGACAACAGTGTACACTAGCCTTGAGCAGACGGACAACGATGGGTTTATCACGAACGGCGGCGTGCGTCAGTGTTTGCATCGCCTCAACGACAATTGTCGACGAAAGCGACGCATTGGTTACGCACAGCGACAGTGCGGTTATGGGTGACACGATTGCATCGCGTGTTTCGTTGGACGACGCAAAAGATGACCACATGAGAGGCGATTGCATCAAATTCGCGATAGTCTGCAATGCGCCAAGATACGCCAGCATATACACAGCTTATATACACACAGCCCGTAAAAATACATTGATAGTGGAATATAATTTAACATCAATTTAACATCATAAAAAAACAATAAATAAATAAATAATCAAAATTGATAATAAAATAAATTAATATTAAGTTTATAAATATGTGAAATTATTGAAAATGTAATAACAATTTCACTAAAAAAACAGCGAATACATAGGAGATTTTGCTCCAGTAAATTCGATAGAAACATAATAATCAAATAAAGGCCGAAACGATTGGATCAAGACAACGGAGTTACACAAAATTCCCACAACAAACACAATAGTGGGATATATCCAAATATTCTTGGATAGCACAAGTTTGTAAAAACACCTAGTATTAAATACAAATATTCCACTAAATTTAACCACAGGGTGAGCTTATCCTATGAACCGTAGCACGTCTAGATGAGGATAACTAGGAAAACACACATTGACACACTTACACATACACATACACACAAACACACACACACACACACACACAGACATACACACACACACACACATACATACACACGCACAAATGACCTTGATTGCAAGCAGGACAGATGCCGTTGGACCCTGGCAGGACGGCGACAAATGACGCACCGCGTGCCGCCACATTCGCCGCACCAGCTGCGTTCGCGACGCAGCCGGAGACAAATGCGGCGACTGAAGCGCTGAATCAGCCGATACAATCAGCTGACACCAGTGGCTGGCGAAGCTGCCGGCACGTGCGGCTGCCAGCTGCTGACACAACTGCAGCCTGGCCGACAGCTGATCGGCTGAATCAGACTGCAGTAGCGCACAACAAGACAGGCCATACACACACACACACATACATACACACACACACACACACGAGTTTGAAGAAATGCTCAATGATACTCTGAACGAACTATGCTATCTGATGAACAAGTACAAAAACTTAACAATTGTAGGAGATTTTAACTGTAAGGAAGTTGACTGGCAAAATTGGAACGCAAACGGATCACCGAACTCATGGAATTCAAGACTTATGACACTGATGATGAAAAATTACATGAATCAGTGGGTTCAAGAGAATACACGATTCAGGGGTTCAGACGAGCCATCAAAACTAGATTTGGTTTTTACTGATGAAATGGACATAATAAAATCGTTGACGTATAAGAGTCCAATTGGCAAAAGCGACCATGTGCTGATAGAGGCAGTTTTAGAGTATGGAAAACCTGCAAAAGGTACCCGTAAATACTACGGTGATAAACTGAACTATGACAAAGCCAACATAAAACAGCTTAAGAGATACTTTGATGAGGTCGACTGGACCGCTACGTTGACAATGATGGATGTTCAACAAAAATTTGTTTATTTTGTTGACGTGTACAAGCTCGGTGTTGAAAGATATGTTCCAAGAATAAAAAGATCATACACCAAGAAAAATGTTTGGTTCAACAAAAGATGTGAAAAAGCAAGAGAGGACAAAGAAAAAGCATGGAACATATTGCGAAAGAGAAATACTTATGAGCACTGGAAAGAGTACAAAAGAGCCAGAAAAAATTACGTGAAAATAAGACGAGAAGAAACAATGAATTATGAAAAAAGTATAGTTGAAAAATGTGAAAAAGAACCGAAGATGTTCTACAAGTATGTCAACGGAAAGATGAAAAATTACGTGGGCATCGAAAAATTCAACATGAAGGCGAGACCATTACTGAACCCGAGAAAATCTGCGAAATTATGAATTATAGATTTCACATGGTGTTCACTGATGAAAGTCCCTTTGATGGAAGTCGAATCTTGCCGAAATGTAGGCCTATGGGAGATGTGTATATATCTAAGAAAGATCTGATTGAGAGACTGTCGAAGTTAAAGAATGGGAAATCGGTTGGACCAGACGGAATTGAGGGGAGCATTATCAGGGAATGCAGGGAAGAGTTGACGGAGCCATTGTATGACGTCATATGTACTAGCTTGCGCCTGGGTGAAGTTCCTTCACAATGACAATGTTCGAGCATTGTTCCAATTCACAAGAAGGTTTCGAAAGAGGAAGCATCCAACTACAGGCCTATATCACTGACCAGCGTGATATGTAAAGTGTGTGAAAAAATCATCAAGGACCAGTGGGTAAAACACCTGGAGAGAGAAAAGGTTTTGTCAAATGCACAATACGGATTTAGACAATCAAGATCATGTGTGTCGAGTCTTTCATTCTTTTACAACCAAATTATTGATGCTGTACAGGAGAGGGACAAGTGGGTGGACTGCATATACTTGGATTTGTGCAAAGCTTTCGACAAGGTCCCATTCAGGAGGCTTCTGTGGAAACTGGAGTATTGTGGAGGAATACAAGGACCACTATTGAAATGGATGGAAGATTACTTGACCGATACAAAAATGAGTACAACTGTGAGGGGAGCGGCTTCTTCGTGGAAGCGGGTGAAAAGTTGGGTGCCACAAGGCTCTGTGCTGGGACCAATAATGTTTCTGATATATATCAATGATATAACGAACGATCTGGACAGCACCGTTCACCTTTTTGCCGACGATGCCAAATTGAGAGTCATAACGAGTAAGAGAGACTGTGAACAATTGCAATGTGACATCGACAAGATTCAAGAATGGTGTCAAAAATGGTTAATGAGCCTCAACGAAACAAGGTGTCATGTCATGAAATTTGGCAAAAGCGGGAAGAGACCATCTGTGGACTATGCACTGGGATGCGTCACGCTGCGAGAGGAGGACAAGGAACGAGATCTTGGTGTGATTATCCAGAATGATCTGTCACCGCAGGCGCACATTGATGACATTTACGCCAAGTCGTATGCACTTATTTCAAAAACGAGAGGAGTATTCAACTACATGGATGAGAATATGTTCAGAAAAATCATGATAGCTCTAATTAGGCCAAAGATCGAATACGCAGCTGTAGTTTGGTCTCCACACGAAGTGAGACATATAAAGAAAATAGAAAAGATTCAAAGAATAGCCACAAAATTGGTACCAAGCTTGAAAAACATGTCTTACGAGGACAGATTGAGGAAAATTTAATTACCCAGGCTTGATGAGAGGAGAGAAAGAGGTGATTTAATAAACATATATAGATGCATAAATGACACGGTCAACACAGACGACATCGGATTAGTTTTTCAAGGAAATGTGCGTAGAGGACACTAAAAAAACTGAGGAAAACACGTTGTCGAAAAGATGTAAAAAAGTATAGTTTCCCGTTTAGGAGCGTAGATCAGTGGAACCAATTAGACAGCAAAATAGTTGAAGCTAGAAATTTAAGTTCCTTCAAAAATATGTTAGATAAATTATGGAAAAGAGACGGGACAGCACGAGCTTAGCTCATATCCTGTAGAACAACTATGTGAGTACTATGTGAGTACACACACACACATACACATACACATACACACACACACATACACATACACACACACACACATACACATACACCAGCAATCACAGACATAAGGCAAAATCATAATAGCAATAATAATATTAAATAAAAAATATTATATTTAACTCAGATTACAGATTATTAATTATGTATTAAATACAATATTCATAATATTTGATTATTCCTATTTGCATAATTAATCATAATGATATTAAACGATAATATTAATAGTAATAAATCTCCAAATTATACACAATCATTGTTATTATATACAAAATTATATTTAATTATAATTAATTCAATAATTAATAATAATGATATTTAACGATGATATTAATATCAATATAAATAAATAGGGCTATCAAAAAAGTAACTTGAAAAATAGAAAAAACTAACCTTATTTTCAGGAAAAAGTAACCTAAAAATATAATTGTGCTCCTTCGCAAAGGCTAAATTCTTGTAAATTTTGGTGATATTTCTACAACAAAACACCAAGAAACATCCCAATACAATCTCAAATGTGTCTGTGTATGCGTGAATATGTTTGAAAGCACGTGTGTGAGTGTCCACGTCCACATGTTAGAATAATTTGCTGACTGTATTATTATAAGGGGGCACTGATTCGTCTCATGAGCTCAAGCGTGGGAAAATGACACCGTCTCACGCTGCAAACATCAAATGATATTCCCTGTCTCGTGCGTATTGACAAGTGTTACTGTGCAGTATCGAGTATAAAGAGCACACACGTACTATTCCACACTACAAACATGTTTCTCATATGAATTTCTTAATATGAAGAGAAACAATCTAGCGTATCCAAAACCTTATACATTAGCCAGTACCACAGAATAGAAAATAATAGCAATACATAGCAAGCAAATGTAAGCTTAGTAAGCAATATACATGTGTAAGCAAGCAAATGTAAAAATTTGACAGCCAAACAAATGGTATGTTTTCATCTTCAGAGCTTATATATCATCCAATTGTCCTTTTTATTTTAATTTATATACTTTCTATGTCGGAAAAAGTTACCAAAACCCCTGATCACGTAGCAAAATAACAAAAATATGGCAAAATTAGCCATACAATGGAAAAGTAACCAAAAAGCAAAAAAAGTAACCGAACGACGAAAAAGCTACTTTTGGTAACCTAATAACTTTTTTAATAATTATCATATACAACTTTTTCATGCAGTTTTAGGCATCTTATGTAAAAATGACCATTAGATGAAAAAGTAACTTTATTAACTTTTGACAGCCCTAGTAATAAATCGTCACAACTCCTGGTGTGGTTGCCATCGGTTAAAAAAACATTTGTTTCATTTCCAAGTACACTACATATCGGTGACATACTATCATTGACATTTTCTCTCATAAGTATATCATACGAGAAGAGCCTGGTAAAATAGTACAGGAGCGAGATATTCAAAATAACCAGAAAAAATAAAACAATAAAACCAACACAATCACCCACAAAGTGGCGCTAGTAAAATAGGCACCAACAAGGCAAACAATATATATTGGATTAACAAATTGGCAGCCGTATGAATCAGTGTACCGGTTGCCAGATCCAGCCGGCTAGTAGGGTTGCCAGTTGAGTGGGGGACACGCGCCTCGTCGGCAGGTGGTGTGTGAGAGAGCGCAGACACGGCGCGCTACCACACTGAAGCAGAGCAGACAACGCCGCCGCCATGGACACCTCCTGTTTCAAATACGCCGCAAACGAAACAACCGCGTCAACATTTCCTGCCTTTCGATAAAGAATAATTTTAACTCATCAGAATACATATATAGATACAGAGAGCAAAGTAAAGAGCACACAGTGCACAGTACAGTACAGAGTACAGAGTATAGTACAGAGTACACAGTATAGTACAGATTACACAGTATAGTACAGAGTACACAGTATAGTACAGAGTACACAGTATAGTACAGAGTACACAGTATAGTACAGAGAGCACAGTAGAGTACAGAGAGCACAGTATAGTACACAGTGCACAGTACAGTACAGAGTACACAGTATAGTACAGAGAGCACAGTATAGTACAGAGAGCACAGTATAGTACAGAGAGCACAGTACAGTACAGATTACACAGTACAGTACAGATTACACAGTACAGTACAGAGAGCACAGTATAGTACAGAGAGCACAGTACAGTACAGAGAGCACAGTATAGTACAGAGTACACAGCTCGTACAACACAGTGCAAAATCCTACAGCAACGAGCGTTTGAATCGCGCATTGCTGGTCACATAAACCCCGAACAATGCGACCGTTGTGGTGAATAAGACCCGAACATAAGCTATTCGCACCAACAGCTTTACTAACACACATTATTACACATGAAACTGATTAAAAACTGTACAGGTGATAAAACAAAGCGCAAATAAAACACCTTACACAACATAACAACGGTTTACACGCACAATTCCATAAGCCAAACATACAAACACACACATAGCAATATACAGTACCAAACGAAATTGAGCAATACATATGTATTGCGATCGTGCTGCCACCTACTGGCGAAATATTCGTGCTAAAACACGCCTGACTGCCGCTCTACCATATGTGTTGAATTGAATGCTGTATAAATGTTTTTTATTATGTGTGATATGTCGCTGAATATATATGACAGAGATATATAAAAATTTCAGACACCATGATGAGGATATTTTGAAGAATTGTCCCTATATTTTAATGTATGATATTTTATGAAAATTACGAAGGAAACACAATAAAGATACCGGTGCGACCAGAAATGATAACATTAGTCTGAATTGATATACAAAGACTGAATCAATACCGAAATCCACACGAAAACAAAAACAAAAATCAAAAATAAAAGTTATTTTTAAAACTGAACTGCTTGCAAATAACAAAAGAAACATGACGAGTTTGAATTACAAAATCAATGCGTTATAAAAACCTTTTGCAGACGGCTGCAGTTGCGACAGCCGGTCGCAAACAGCAGCGGGTCATTGAACTCTGACCTCAGGGCAGTTACAAGGTCGTTGAACTGCGCAGGTGAACTCGAGCCTAGTCGCGGAACAGATTGTTCCACAAATCTCGTCATGGCCTGTGAGACTGTGAAAATTAAGATGTTATTACGAAATTATTGAAAATATAAATATATAAAAAATAATATAAATACATATAATTACACAATTTATATGTGCTTTTAGTTTAGATTATAGTATATACCAACAATTTCAGTGTTACGAAAAACAAAAACACACAATCTTACGCAGAAATTTACAAAAATAATCCCAATAATTAACAACAATCTTGTTTAATCCATACTTCAAACAACACAAAATATTCCAGCGTGTAGTATTGTAATGTTTGGCTGTAGGCAGTTTTTGCATGCATAAACCAAATACCAACTGAATATGTGCCCAATAAATGACAACACACACACACACTCACATGTACATATACATACACACATACATACACATTTGAAAACAGCATTGATTATCATTGGGTATATGGATTATAGGACGGTGACAATAACACACGCACACACGGGAAATTACATCATTGATCGTAAGGGCCAAATAACAAACACGATATTAAATTCAAAGCATCTGTGGCACTTTGGTATTTGTACAGAAATAACCTACAAATAAACTATCAAAACTGCGTCATATTATCGCCCAAATATTGCATAAAAATCTCTCATATTCTGGCTAGTGTTCATTGTGATTTTTTAACTTATCTATCTGTTTCTTCTATTATCTTCGATTCCTCATGATCGTCTTCTTCTAATCATCTTTACAGAACTAAATCAGGCAATATTTTCACCAGCGTATTCGTAACAAAGATTGTATTAATTATTTTTTTATTAAATAATTGTATATTAATTATTTAACTGCGCAATAGCTGTATCACCGCTATGCACTTTGATTATTTTCGGTGGAAAAACGTTTTGTAATGCGACAACACATCCGTAAAGGTTTTTAGTACAATAAGATAGAAAAATAACGCATGAAAACATGGAAAAATACCCCGTATGTTTCACATACAAGCCTCTTTTCAAATTTTTACACTTATACATAAGTTTTCAATAGTAAATTTGATGTAGCATTAATTTTTATTCATTTTATTTCAATACAAAATATACTAGTTTGGATTAAAATTGCTTTAAAAATAGGGCAATTCAAATAGTGAATATTTAATGAGTCGAAAAATGTTCACACAATGTCACCTGAAATGGTCGAGTTTGTCAACGGCAGAGCCTGGCTGCTGTGATCCGGTACAAAATCAACTGGCACAAGAGCGCCACCTAGCGGCGGAACCGACAACCAATCAGCGACCGCCGACCACCGCTTCAGCAATAACTTCTGACTGAACACACACACACACACACACAAACACACACACACACACACACACACACACACACACACATAGAGAGAGTAGGAGAGAAGCATATAAAAATGAGAAAAAAAACGAATGAAGGCAACAGCGAAAAGAGTCTAGTTGCATGATAAATATATATGATTATATTGAGAAAAAACTACAAAAAAAACAAAAAAATAGGATAGAGATTAAGATCGAACAATTAAGACAGATGAATTAACATGGAAAAATTAAGACAGATAAATTAAGACGGGAAAACTCAAATAGATGGATTAACATGAAATAATTAAGAAGGTTAATCTTAGATAGATTATTTAAAAAGGAAAGATTAAGACAAACTAAGACATAATTAAAAAAGATAAATTCAGATGGAAAATTAAGAAAGAAAAATTTAGATACATTGTCACCAAAATATATATGTTACCGTTTATTCGATATATTCACTAAAAACATATAAAAATAACAAATTATCACTCAATCAATTCACAATTAATGACCACAATTGGCAAAAACACACTCAAACACACAAACAGACACACACACACACACAAATATACATAAATATACATAGATACACATGCATCCAAATATAACAACATACACAAATACATTCAAACAAACACACACACACATACACACACACACATACACACACACAGCTACATATATAGAGAATATAGATACGCATCAGTAAGGGCGCGAGAATTTTTCCAATGGGGAGCTGAAAAGGGATGAGGAAAAATATGCGGGGGTTTGGAGAAACATAAGGAACTACACTCGAAATATTGATGGGCAGGATTTATTTGGGGGGTGCTCAGGGGGGAGGGAGGCTTGGGAATTTTTTTATGGGGACTTCGATCCCTCCAGCCCACCCATTGGCGCTGCCACTGTTACACAAACACACACACACATAGACAGACAGAGAGAGAGAGAGAGAGAGGAACCCACGTGGACATGACACGTGTCAGATGGTGTGATGAGAGATGAAGGTCACGTGACTGAGCGCACTCGACGGCTGTCAGCTGGTCGTTGGTGATACGATAATCACAAGTGGTGTTCCACTCCTCCAACACACCCACCTACACACACACACACACACACACACACACACACACACACAAACATGTTTGCATGTGCAAAACTTTGACAGTGAAGTCGTATAAGAGATAAGACACGTCTAAAATTCTTGGACAAAAATTTTGGAAACACGTTTTTTATAATAAATAAGTTTATTTATCACAGAAATCATCAAATTCATCAACACTCTTATCAGAAATATCAATTGGAGTAAGGACAGTTATTAAATAGCAAACAATAGATGAACAAAAATGTCCAGGTCAACTACAAATGAATTTATAATTTTATATATGCTCTCATTAAATGTTTGATCAGATATTATTACATACTGGATGCTAAAACACTTACTCCCATGTATAATAGACCCCCTATTTTCAAAGTGAAAGTTTTGACCAAACAAGGGTGTCTTATACACGGAAAATACGGTAAAATCGAATAATAAACTTTGATGAAAACATTAACTTGTTTTATTGGAAATAAACCTGCTTAATTTAATATGAAAAAGTAATTTATATAATCGCCGGCTGTCAAAAGTCACACAAACGAGCTTGCACACTGATAAATCCCAGCAGTAATTGGTGTGGCAAAAACAAGAAGATGAAAAAATACACACCCGTAATAAAATATCCCAGATATTACACAATTATTATTAACTATCCAATGTTTATTAAATCATAATTTTGTGTGAATTTTTTATCATCTAAATTATGTATTTGGAAAATTATTAACATTAATGTAAAATTCTAGAAAGAACGTTATTTGCTCACCGATTTTGCCAGTGTAAGCAGCAGCGACTGGTGGGTCGGTGACCCCAAGTGCGCCTGCGGGTCACAGTCCGCCGACCTGGTCACGTGATACAGGTCATCGTCCATTCTGCTCACCCACTGGCGACAATCACCGCTCGCTCCTGGCTGAGCAGAAATTTACAATCACTTAGACGCCAAAGCAGAACATCGAGAACATTTCATAAATACCAAAAATACTAAATATAAATTACCAAATGAAAATGAAAATTCAAATGCAGTACAAAATCAGAAATAATCAGTGTTTTTCTGGTGAAATTCTAAGTAAGATAAGATATTTCTCAATTTAATATCTGCAAAAACAAATTTGCTTTTCCTCTCCTGACCTTTTCTCAATTTCTTGGTTGGTTTTACGAAAAAAAATCGTCGATCCATTGAACAGCCTTTTGCGACAGTCTAAGACAATTGAAGACGAGGAATTTAAAACATTCCCTGTGAATTACTTGCGAGTGCTAAGCCAAAAACAACTGAAAATTAAAATTATTAATATTATCATTAATAAAACCAATACACAAAGCGGAATGAGAAGAGCGTCAGCGCTATAAGTTTCATGATTGCAATCCCATGCAACTTTATCAACAACAGATATAGTGAAAGGTGTCGTATGATACACGGGCAAGTGGATCCCGGGGGTATGGGGGTATATATGCCCCCAACAAATTGACTGGGGGTGTAAATATGCAATTATACCCCCCGACAATTCTGCTGAGTTCAGTTCATTGGGTATATTACCATCAAAATCAGCATAGCAAAAAGTAACAATACACGACAAATATATATATATATGTGTGTGTGTGTGTAATTATATGCAATATACTTTTCATTGAGGTATGTGTGTTGCAATTGAATAGGCATAACATTGTCAAGGTACAATGCAATTGACCAACTGAGTCAACTTTGAACACTAATACATGATGGCTGTCATCCCCCCGAGCCTCGACACAAATCTACTTCCTTGTTACGATACGTTGTTGTTGTTGTTGTTGTTGTTGTTAGCATACCTGTGTTGCGACGTTGTCATCGTTGTTCAGCAGTGGAATACTGACTCGAAACAAATTGATAGTCGCTCTTCTGATATTAGTCACTTCTTGTGACTCGCGTTGACTCAAACGCAACCATTTGACTCGGGAATTTTCCAGACGAAAATGAGCCACATTTCTGTCATTACACCGTCACAATATTACGCTTCACCACGTAACTAACAGACTTCAAACCGCTAAATAATTTATATAATTACATTTATCTAAACTAAATTAACTAAATTTCACTAGCTAAGTTACAATACAATATTCAGTATAATAACACAATATTAATAAATACATACAATAAATATGATATTCACAAGCTAAATTTAAAATTCACCTCAGATAATTCATTCAAATCGACTTAATTCATGTATAGACATAATAAGAAAAATATTTAATTTGAATATTAAAATGATACAGGAACACACAAACATATATATACGTAAAGAGAATTAGACAGACAATGAAATAATGTTTTCTTATCCAATATATTTCAATAAAGATGTTTTTTAAAAAGAGGAAGCGATTTTTGTTTTCATATCAAAACTGAAGATGTCCTGAGTGGTGTGTTGGCGTACAATATTATACATTCCATACAAACTACTCAACCAAACACACACACACACACACACACACACACAGAGAGAGAGAGAGAGAGAGAGAGAGAGAGAGAGACACATGAACACACACAGACGCTTATCACCGAAAATAGACCTGGTGAACATTTATAAACACACGACTGGCATTTTGTATTTATAATACCAGTCAACAGTGAAAACAGTGACGATCCTGGTCAAGTGTGTGTGTGTGTGTGCGTGTGTGTGCGTGTGTGTGTGTGTGTCTGTGTGTGTGTGTGTGTGTGTGTGTGTGTGTGTGTGTGTGTGTGTGTATGTGTGTGTGTGTGTGTGTGTGTTGAGCTTATTCGACAAAAATGGACCAGGACACGATTAATTTCCATTTACATTTGATAAGCCTAGTGGATTGTTGATCTGGTCGCAGTCATATTGTCCTCACACACACACACACACACACACACACTCTCTCTCTCTCTCGGCATAGAAACTGGACCGCTAATGTACCATGTACCACTAATTTACTATATACCACTTATGTACCATGTACCACGAATGTAATATGTAACACTAATGATTTATGTACCACTAATTTACTATGTACCACTAATGTACCATGTACCGCTAATTTACTATGTACCACTAATGTACCATGTACCGCTAATTTACTATGTACCACTAATGTATCATGTACCACTAATGTAATATGTAACACTAATGTATTATGTACAACTAATGTACTGTGTACCACTAATGTACTATGTACCACTAATTTACTATGTACCACTAATGTACTATGTACCACTAATGTACTATGTACCACTAATGTACTATGTACCACTAATGTACTATGTACCACTAATGTACTATGTACCACTAATGTACTATGTACCACTAATTTACTATGTACCACTAATGTACCATGTACCACTAATTTACTATGTACCACTAATGTACCATGTACCACTAACTTACTATGTACCACTAATGTATCATGTACCACTAATGTAATATGTAACACTAATGATTTATGTACCACTAATTTACTATGTACCACTAATGTACCATGTACCACTAATGTAATATGTAACACTAATGTATTATGTACAACTAATGTACTGTGTACCACTAATGTACTATGTACCACTAATGTACCGGGTACCACATATACACTATGTACCACCAATGTACTATGTACCACCAATGTAATATGTACCACAAATGTACTATGTACCACTAATGTACTATGTACCACTAATGTACTATGTACCACTAATGTACCACTGATGTAAACTACATATCAGTGGCGTAGCATGGGGGGTGCTGGAGTGGGAGGGGGTCCGCCGCGGGGGGCGTGTTTTCTTTGGCCGGCACAAAAGCTACTGAAAACGTTGTATTTTCAGTCATATCTGAGTCGCATTTTCCAATATACAATTTCATCTCTGCTGATTTAATCTCATATAACAGAATGAAGGCAAGATCGATTGAAAATAATTATCTTCTCCGATTAGCTGACTGGTAACATGCACTATTATAATAGGGTCCGTGTTTTCAACTATATCAACATATGAATTTGCTAATTCCATATTAAAATCGTGTTGAAGCGCACACGATATCTTGCGGCTAAGTGACCCACAAGCATATATGCTGGGGGAGGGCGAATAGCCTAGCTACGCCACTGCCACACACACACACACACAATCACACACACACACACACACATATATAGAAATGATGATGGTTTTCAGGTGGGGCTCACTTGTTAAGAGATTCGGTGACAACCGCATCTCGCCAGCTCATATCCCCAGTCGTGTTGTCGTCA